>OY754973.1:817500-917500 GCA_963576475.1 Molanna angustata | reverse complement strand
CAAACCGTCGTTCTCACATTCGAAGGCCAAATATTGCCTGATTATGTTTACCTTTATTTTAACTCCCTTCCAGTAGAAGCATACACTTATCCCACTATTCAGTGTTTTAATTGTTGCCGTTTTGGGCACTCAAGAGCCATTTGTAAATCTTCCACTCGATGCTTTCACTGTGGTGAAAACCATCAAGCTGATCAGTGTCCAAACCCGGAAGAGCCAACATGCGTCAATTGTAAAGGTAGTCATAAGGCTACAAGCTTTATATG
Source organism: Molanna angustata (assembly GCA_963576475.1). NCBI lineage: Eukaryota > Metazoa > Arthropoda > Insecta > Trichoptera > Molannidae > Molanna > Molanna angustata. The sequence goes on along the minus strand of OY754973.1, from coordinate 917,237 downwards.
CCCAGAACTGACGAGACAAAAAAACATTAAACAACTGATGGCGAGTGAAAATATATCATATTTCCAAGCCTCTAAACGTTTTCCCCCTGCAATAAAGAGTTTTGCCGAAACTACAACATTGAATGTGAAACCAACCTCAGCTAACACAACTACAATAAACCAGATTAATTCAGCGAATCCTTCCAACTCTCGTAGAATTATTACATACAAACAACTCAAACCTAGACCAGCATATGACAAGAACATACATAACTCATTCCTATTCAATCCAAATGGTAATTATGTCAATCAAATGTCTAATGGTCATGCAATTAACCAAAATGAACATTCACCTCCTCCTTCTGCAGTAGAGTTATCCAACAGCAATTCAGCATTTCTGCAGACATTAATATCTCTTTTAATATCTATTCTTTCGAATAATAATAGCCTACCGTACAACGTTGCCGATATTCTCACAACATTGCAATCTTCTCTCTTCAATAATGGACATACAAACTCTGAAAATTCTACAATGGAATAGTAGGAGCGTTTATTCCAATAAAGCAGAACTTACCGAACTATTAAATAATAATTCAATACATATTGCAGCCATCTCTGAAACTTGGCTGAAGCCGTCTTGCCTATTTAAGGTAATCGGCTACCAGTGTCTTAGAGATGACAGAGCTGACGGTCGGGCTGGAACTGCCCTTTTTATTAAAGATAAGTTAAATTTCGAAAAACTATCTATCCCTCTCAAATCCCAAGACTTTCAAATTGTCGCAGCACGAATTAAAAACATAACTTTTATTTCAGTATATATTCCACCATTAGTTTTATTTATAGAAAAGGACTGGACGGATTTACTTCGCCAGCTCCCCTCTCCCTCCATAATCTTGGGAGATTTTAACGCCCATTCTCCTATCTGGGGAAGTGAAGCTACCAATAAATCTGGTCACAATATAATAGATTTCATGGATATCAATAATATTTGTTTTTTAAATGATGGCTCCCCTACTCGCCTCACACCACCCTCCCAAAAGAAAAGTGCTGTCGATCTGACACTATGTTCGAGTTCTTTAGCCGCAGCTTGTTCATGGACCTTAACCAATGACCCTTACTCTAGTGATCATTATCCAATAATTATTCACTTAGAAGATCCTCACATTGCTAAATCTAAACCCCAACACCCGACAAATCGTAAAGGTTACAATACAAAAAGGGCAAATTGGCCCCTCTTCTACGATAATATAGAAAAATTAACAACAAGTTTGGACAGTTCTAACGTACACATTGAATACTCTGATCTTTTATCAATTATTTATAAGGCCGCTGACTTATCTATTCCAAAAAAATCCAACTTTAGCCCTCTGCCATGTACGCCATGGTGGGACGGAGAATGTTCTGATATGGTCAACAACAGGAAAAAAGCCATAAAAAAGTATAGGAAAAACATGACTCTTGAAAATTATATACTTGCAAAGGAAAGTCAGGCTAAAACTAAAAAATTTCTACGTAAGAAAAAAAGGCAAGGATGGCGAAATTTTTGCTCATCCCTCTCCCCAGACTCTCCCTTGTCTCTGGTTTGGAATATGATTCGACGATTTCGCTCATCATATGTCCAGAATCGGAATCATCAGATTAGTCCAGACATATTAGAATCCTTCATTAACAGACTGGCTCCCTCTTACTCTCCTAATATAACGGAATTATACATAAATCAAAACATAAGTCACCGCTCTTCAATATCTTGGTTAGATTCACCTTTTAAGATCGAGGAATTATCCATTGTGCTCAAAAACTTAAACAACTCTGCTCCTGGTTTTGATCAAATACCATATACGTTTTTCCAACATCTGCCTACTTGCTTTCTGGAACACATACTGAATAAATTTAATGAATGCCTTCAAACAGGTATGGTTCCCATAGATTGGAAAACCCAGTTGGTAATTCCAATCTTAAAACCTGGAAAAGACCCCAAAATTCAAACTTCTTATAGACCAATAGCTCTCTCTTCCTGCATTTTAAAAATTTTCGAAAACATCATTAAAAAACGTTTAGACTGGCAAACAGAACGTAATTTACTTCTCCCTAATATACAATTTGGATTTAGAAAGGGAAAGACTTGTATGGATAATTTAAGTATCCTGATATCAGACATCCAAATTGGGTTTACTAATAAAAAATACACACTCGCAGCTTTCCTGGACATTAAAGCCGCTTATGATAATGTCCTTTTGCCAATTTTACGGAGAAAATTGTTGAACTTAGGAATTCCAGAACGACTAGCTCAATTAATTTTTAATATTTTTTGTGAAAGAAAGATAGTCATTAATAAGCCTCCAGACACCTATGAACGAACGCTATGGATTGGCCTCTCTCAGGGATCTGTTCTGAGTCCGCATTTATTTAACCTATATTGCTATGATATACTCGAATGTGTTCAGGGTCTTTGTTCACTCCTCCAATTCGCTGATGATATCGTTTTATATATTACTCATAGTAATATTGAAACAGCAGTGAGAAAATTATCAACTGCCCTATCTAAAATCATTAAATGGCTTAATTCTAATGGACTTGAAGTTTCGCCCCAAAAATGTCAAATAATCGCCTTCTCGAGGAAACACAATACGGCAAATATATCAGTTAAGATTGGTGAAACCACTATTCCTAGTGTTGAAGAAGTCAAATTTTTGGGGATGACCTTGGATAGGAAGTTATCATGGACTTCTCATATTTCCCACATAATTACCAAATGTGAAAAAAATATAAACCCTCTGAGAGCAGTTTCTAGAGTTTGGTGGGGCTCACATCCTACAACCATGAAACTACTATATAATGCCATTGTCCGTAGTCATCTGGACTATGGTAGCTTCCTGATGGAACCGATACCGGAATATCTGAAATCCAAATTAGACAGAATACAATCTAAATGCCTTCGCTTAATAATTGGCGCAATGCGCTCCTCACCAATAAATGCACTGCAGGTGGAATGCGTAGAACCACCTCTCAAACTAAGACGCCAATATTTGGCCGATAAATTCATGCTCAAACGAATAAACTACAACTCACATCCGCTCCTCCCTAGAATCTCGATGCTCTCATCTCTATGTCAAAGTCACCGGTATTGGTTCAAAAAATGTACTCCCCCAATGTGCCAAAGCTATCAAAAACTCTCCCTCAAAATTGTCTCTAACCGTGCTCAGTCTATGCTTCCATATTACGAAATTCCATTTGAGGCAATAACATTGATCCCAAACATTATTTTAAATATCGACCTACATAAAAATTCAACAGTCAGTGCTCAAGCCATGAATAATAAGTTCAACAGTATCGTTATGTCTAACTGGCCCTCCCATCTACAAATATACACGGATGGGTCTAAGCGGGGCGCAGACAATGAATGCGGGGCCGCAATTCACATACCATCTAAAAAAATACAATCACTCGTTAAACTACCCAGGGAATGTTCAATATTCACAGCTGAATGTACGGCTATTAATGAAGCCCTAAAGATTTGCAATACTTTGGATTCTTCGCAGTTTATAATATTTTCGGATTCTTTAAGTGCTCTAAAGGCGTTGTCTTCCAATTTAGCCAAATTGGCCGACAGCACCTTACTATGTAACATTAAATCCGCTCTATTAAACCTTCATAAATTGAATAAAGAAGTGCTTCTTGCGTGGATCCCGGCTCATCAGGGAATAGTGGGAAATGAGATCGCTGACGAAGCAGCGAAGCAAGCCTCCGTTACTGGCATTTTACCCTCTCTATTTATGATTCCCTGCCAAGACATATTAGCATCCTTCAAAAAAGAACTCATATCCAAATGGACCATTGACTGGGAAAGGTCTAGTACCTTGAAAGGTTCTTCCTATAAATCCATCCAAATTTCAATACCGTCTAAACCATGGTTCCATAACAAAGGCATGGCCAAACGAGACGTCTCCAACATATGTCGCATTAGACTAGGACACTGCCTTATTAACAGCCACCTCCACAGGATACACGTAAGGGATAGCCCTTCGTGTGCTTGTGGAGAGGTTGTAGAGACCCTTGACCATGTGTTCTTTGAATGTCCAATCCACACCGAACATGATTTGTATTATACACTAAATACCCCACTCCCAATCAATATGTCTCATCTTCTATCATTGAATTCACCGCATATTTATTTCCATATAACAAAATTTCTTCGCCTTAATGGCTTCAATCTATAATGCAATAAAATAACCTTTACTTCTTAAATAATTCAATAAAATTTTTTTTGAAACTGGCAGAAATCATCCTAATGATTGGGTGGAATGCCATGTAAGCAAAAGAAGAAGAAGAAGAAGGTACCTATATATCACATGTATCAAATCTAACACTGTCCAATCTTTGAATATATTGATTTGGCTTTAATAAATTATTAAATCTATATTAAACGTGGATTTCCTTAAAACGTGTGTGAATTGAATTTATTTCCAAACCCATTTCGCTCCCCTCGATATATATTTTAGAGAAAGTGTATTTTTTCCTTGGCGTTTTGTAGGTACCTACCTATATAATGAAAACCTTTTTTCACGTGATTTTGAGACTCGTAGAATAATTTCAAATGTAGAATTTTTTATTTGTCGAAATTTAAAAAGTAGGAATTTAATATGTCACTTGTCAATTTGTAAATACCAAAATAAAAAAAAAATTTTTTGATGTCAAAATAAAAAAAAAAAAGGAAATTTTGATATCCTTATAATTCTATGTATTTTGATATGTGAAAATTTCAAAAATATGAATGTTGATATGCCAAAATTCAAAAATATGAATGTTGATATGCCAAATTTCAAAAATATGAATGTTGATATGCCAAATTTCAAAAATATGAATGTTGATATGCCAAATTTCAAAAATATGAATGTTGATATGCCAAATTTCAAAAATATGAATGTTGATATGCCAAATTTCAAAAATATGAATGTTGATATGCCAAATTTCAAAAAACAGAAAATTTGACATTTTGTGATTGTTATTAAATTAATACGAAGCAGAAAATTTTATAGATTTTGCAAAAAAAATGCAGTTAAAAAGAGCAGGATATAATGGTATCTGTAGTTAGAATTGAAATATTTCAAAGAATTTATTTTTAACTTTTTAAATTACAAATTATGTCTAGGTGCACTTTGAGCACTATTATAATAATAGTAATAATAATAAACACTTCCTTGCACCCTGCGCAAGTGGCGAGTTTATTTTCATATGGAAATTTCTTCCAAATAGCCAGTGCTTCCAGCCCAGAGAAGCAAGAATTGTGTGAGAAATAAATTTATCCTCTGCTGGGCACGAACCCAGCAGAGGATACATTTATCATTTCAATAATTGTAATTTATAAATCTTCATTTAGAAAAATAATTGTTTTGTGTTATTTTCAATTCAATGAGCATTAAAGGTTAGCGCTCACATAGGCGTATGTACGGACCGGATCCGTGTCTCCTAGAAATGGGATCGGCATTGCCGACGATCCGATGCGCGCGCAAGAATTCCTATACCTGATGATTCTAAGGCTGGCTCTTTTCAATTGAAGTATCAGTAATTTTTTTTTTTTTATTTGTTTAGAAACTTAACAGCTATACATTTTTAATGCTTAATTGTAAATAAGAATACAAAAGAAATAGCCAGTTATAAAGTTTCACATATTTAAATTATTATATATTATTGATGTTGGGTAGTCATTGTATGAAGGTGAGTGTATGTGGGGGAAAGGGAAGGGTAATGGATATAGGACAGTGTTGATAAGGAAGGGATTAATGTTTAAGGAAAGTAAGTTTAATTTTTAACCAGTAATATTACCAATAACCGCGCGTAATTGGCGTTTCATCGATGTCTGTGTGGAGTTAAATATATCAGGTTGGGGGTCAAGACTGTTGTAATAGTTTAAGCATCTGTTAAAATAACTATAGGTGCGTAATTTGTTCTGCAGTGTGATGTATAGAAAAGGTGATTTTGGCAAAAGGTAATAGTATAGTTAAAATATTTTGATTTAATAAAATTATTCAAAATTGCGTCGTTTAACGGCATTACATAGATTTCAATGAAACAACCAAATGTTTTGAACATTTTTATGAAATCAAAGTATTTAAACTATATTTTTACTTTAATCTTAGCCTATAAGAGAAACATAGCCTTTTAAATGAATACTAAGATCTATCTGGTTCGCTGCATCAGTCGGACGGATTTAGTATACGCTGCGTTTACGTGGAGGTTAACCTCAAATGGATTATGAAATAAAACTCATTTTCTAATGTTATAGATTTTATTATCATTCCCTTCGTGATATATTTTTTGTGAGAATGCAGTGAAAAACAAAATACTATTTAAGTATTGTTATTACATAATACAATATTATACCTAGTAAATATACACAAGTAGGTATTAAGTATATAATAATAATAATTAGTTAGTTAATTAACAATAACATAAAATATTTTAATATTAATACAGTAAACAGAATAAATTGCTTCATAGACATTATAAAAACTTTAAATTACATAACAAGTTTACCTGGCTACAGTTCTGGGGGGCAAGTCTGGTCAACGGGCGGAATAACAACCATCCGTGTTTACCCATATCACGGATATAATTATCTTATGGAGTTCTATAATATCTTAAGGTGTTATAGAACTCCATAAGATAATAATATCCATGATATGGGTAAACCTGGATAGTTTCGATTCCGCTGGTTGACCAGACTTGCCCCCCTGATTAGAGGTATAGTCAATATCACTACCACCCGCTCTGCATATGGGAACTGTTATCTGCCCCTTTACAGAACGCTGTGTGAGCGACAAAAATATATACAACACGAAAAGTGTCTCATGGAGCCCTCTAGATTAGCAACAGTGCAAAAAAAACAAACAACAAATGAGATAAAAGATTCATACATCTCTGACCACGGGTAGCACATATTGATATTGAAATTTTATATTATATACATACCATTATTTATCTGTTGGGCTAGGCAGGGAGAATCGAGCGCCATCCAATTTCATCTCTGTATTTATATTCATGGTCTCACTCATTTTGATTTCATATATACGTACACAGAGATTCGTATAATACGTAAACAGGTACTATCATCCATGTCTCTTATGGGGTAGGCAGAGAAAAGCAAGCGCCATACTGCTTTATCCAAGCAAACATTTGTGACTTCCTTCACATTGATAAATCATTTCATAAATTTTCGCTGATTGTAAATGCTTCAAACGTTACCTTTTCAAGATTCAGTCATGCCATCCCTTTCTTGGGCGATACCTGCTATTCTCCACATTGGTCACATGTGTTTTTCATCGATCATTCTTTCAATATGCCCAAACCATTCATTTTACTTCTGTTGTTTTCAGTTTTGGAACTGTAGCCCCACTTATAAAAAAAAATAATTTTAAAACATTCGATAAACTTAATTCACCATAATATATTATACATAAATGGTGTTAATAACATTTAAAATTTAAAAAGTGATCAAAGATCATGAAAAAAAAATTCATGTGCCTAACTAAGTTTAAATTAAAAATAAAATATACATTTTGGACCCTCCAACTGGTGAAATTGTTTATATTTTTTTCAATGAAATATATAAATAAAAAATAGCAAATGTTTTTTGTTTGAAGTATTGAAATAAAGTTACATTTTTTATTAAGGTCGATTGTTTTGTCTTGTAAAAGCCTTTAAACTAAAATATATAAATACTACCTATATACCTACTTATACAAAGTTTAATTGCTTTTGGATAATGAAACGAGTAAATCGATACCTATATTAAATATCATAATAGGTACGTACATTACGTCATTTTTATACATTTTAACATGCCAAAACCATCGTCCAACTAAAAGGAATGAAATAGTATTACCATTAATATTAATAGAATTTATTTATTCATTTCATATTGTTTCTCGGACAACTAACATGTACTATGTCAAATTTAACACGCACCCAATAATATGTAAGTTGCCACATTCTGGAGACTTACGATATTAATCGTCTCGGAGATCCAAACTGAAAACACAATTAAAAACTGTGACTCCACCGGGGATCGAACCCGGGACCTTTGGCTCAGCAGTCAGATATCTTACCAACTGAGCCACGAAGACCGACTAATTAATTAACAGTATAACTATTCTTATATAACATCTCACATAGTTCAGCAATGAGGTTCACCACCCATTCTGAATATAGTGCCTTATTAGGTGAGACGAGACTGGTGTTTGGGTATACACAGATATGTTGTGCTCCCTTTAGTAAGGCAATGCACATCCGCACACCTTTCGCTGGTTACCCCACATTGTGGGATATGCCGTGATGGTATGAATGAATGAATGAATGAACTATTCTTCAACTGTAAATTAATTAATATTAATTGTAATAATTAATTCCTTGAACAATAGTATAACTATTAATCTGTTTTGTGTAACTTATATATCTACCTTTTTTTTGTATTTTGTATTCTTCTTTCATTTTGGGAGGTAAAGTTTGTAACGCTCTTTTTATTTTAATGTGAGATTGATATTTTGACATTTACATACATTATCATATTTCAAAATGCTTTAGCCCAGGCAGAGGATTTTACCTAGTGAGGCATTGCAGCTGAAAATGTTGTAAAATGTCATTCTATGTAGTTATGTTTGTATAAATAAATATATAAATATACAATTATAGAGATTTTTAATATAAGCACTTACTACGTTTCACTACGATAAAAACATAATTTAAAAAAATCAGGTTAATTTAATTCATTTATCGATCGAAAGAGGGCATATCAACCAATATGATATTACATAATATAAATAAATAAATGTTATATCTTCATACATGGTTATGACTTTGTGGCACATTTAAAAAAATATCTAACAAATAGCTTTTGTACAATAAAGTACAAGGACAGACAGGTACAAGTCTGTCTTGAGGAGGGAGCGGTCAGCTCCGAAAACTAGCTCGAAATTAAGCACTCAAATTGGTGAAAACAAATTAATTGAATAAAAAGTTATTTGTAGGAATTCAATAAATATAAATTCAGTAAATGGATTAAAATAAATAAAAAAAAATCATATCAACATAATCATATTTGCATAATAAAATATTTTTTTATGTTTATTTGTGTAGGTATCAAAAAAAATCTGTTGAATTTGAATATTATTCAATAGATCTCCCGCTTCTTTTAACAATGTAGCTAAGGATGCATATTGGAGTGTTAAGCGAAGTGAAAATAAAGGTAGATTTTCATATTTTACTCTGATTGGTGGATAATGAGTAGGTAGGTACCTATAAAATGCACCTATTGTAAAAAAGTTAAAATATTAGTATAGAAAACAATTTAAGACGTTCGAGAATGCTAAAAATTTATTTTAAAATTAAGAGTTCTTGATGTGAATAACATTTCATAACTAAGATTGATGATGAGAGAAAGATTCATTAATAGACAATGAGAAAATGAATTATTTAAAAAGTATGTTTATGTATGTAGGTATTTCTATTGTATTGCGCATGTCGTTATATTTTATGTTGATATTCAAATAACATTTTATTGTAAACAAAAATATTTTTTAATAATAATACATATATCATCATTAATAGGTAATATCATTTTTGATAGAGAATTTTCGTTCAAATAACATGAAATTCTATCAATAACAGCTGTTGATGGAAAACTTTAAATTAAAATAATAATCCTTGCCTAAATTAATGTTTTATTATTTTTTAAATACAATTTTGCTTACATTTATTTATTTATTTACAAAAATGTCCTAAAATAAAGCCAAAATTATATTTCATTAAATGTTAAATATCCTACATAACTTTTGTTTATGTATCTACTGAATTACATTTTTTTTCATGAAATTGAAAAAAATCAGAGAGTTTAAGTTCACATTTATAATATTTCAACTACTTAGATATATTATTTATGTGTATTGTTTTATTATGTTTATATTATAATAGATAATATATACAAACATATTATAATTAAATAAATACATAGTCCGTTATTAAAGTCTAGTTATTTTCATATCGTGAAAAGTAAATATACACATATTTTGTGTTTGTTTATGTTTAGTTAAGTTTTGATTTTTTTTATAAAAATGCACCAAAACAGGTCCTAGCAATACACAATATTAGTATGTACACTATACATAAGGATCCCTATTATATCACTAATTTTTTCTTGATAATTTGGTCTTTAAGACTCGTTTTTAATTATAAAATTAATTGAAACTTTATACATAATTTTTTTTTTGAAAAAATCAACAGTTATTATTAAAAAAATATTATAATATTATAGTGCAAATAAATTACCATAAAAAGATAAACAAAACTTCAACATATATTTTTAAGTTAGGAAGATATATCTAACGTATAATAAAATGATGTGAGGTTTCGCGAAAACGACGTTAAAAAAACTAACAATAATGACAAATAAAAATTAAAAAAACAATTTTTTTTTAATTATTTTTTATTTTGGTGTTTTTTGAAATTGGCTGTGTTTTTTGCTTTACGTGAAATGTTTATATAACAAAGGTTGTGGACAGAATTTAAATTTCCACTTAAAATTTAAAAATACATACTAATTTTTATTAAAAATATATCATATTTCAATCTTACAAAGCAAATTGGAATTTTTAAATAGCCTTTGTAAATATTTACTTTCTTTACTTTATTATGTCAAGATTTTACATAATTTGTCAATCCTTTTTTATAAAAAGGTCAAAAATCCCTGAATGTATTTTGACAGTTTCCACTTTTGTTGTACACAATATCAATAGAGAAACAAAAAAAATATAAATGGAACATTTTGAAAGCTCTGGTAGGTTAAATTATAAAAAAATTTAAATCTTTGGTTTTGTTCATAGCAAGACACGCTACGTAATATCAAGTATAATAAAATTTTCAAGAGTTTTTTTGCTAGACATGCTACATAATCTCAAGTACCTACCTATTGGTAGACACTACCTAATTTCTAGTTAACTGCTACATAATCTCAAATATAACAAAAGATTTCAGAGTTTTTTGGTAGACACAACATAATCTCAAGTATAACTAAAGATTTCAGAGTTTTTTGGTAGACACAACATAATTTCAAGTATAACAAAAGATTTCAGTGTTTTTTGGTAGACACTACATAATTTCTAGTTAACTGCTACATAATCTCAAGTATAACAAAAGATTTCAGAGGTTTTTGGTAGACACAACATAATCTCAAGTATAACATAATATTTCAGAATTTTTTGGTAGACACAACATAATTTCAAGTATAACAAAAGATTTCAGTGTTTTTTGGTAGACACTACATAATCTCTAGTTAACTGCTACATAATCTCAAGTATAACAAAAGATTTCAGAGGTTTTTGGTAGACACAACATAATTTCAAGTATAACATAATATTTCAGAATTTTTTGGTAGACACAACAAAATCTCTACAATACTGCTACATGATATCATGTATAACAAAATATTTCAGAATTTTTGGCAAACACAACATAATCTCAAGTATAACAAAATATTTCAGTGTTTTTTGATAGACTCAACAGAATCTCAAGTATAACATAATATTTCAGATTTTTTTGGTAGACACAACATAATGATATCATGTATAACGAAATATTTCAGAATTTTTTGGCAAACACAACATAATCTCAATATATAAAAAAATGTTTCTTAGTTTTTTGGTATTCATTTTTGGCATGATTTTAAATAAAAATAAACAATAATGAAAATAAATACACAATTATTGATGTAGAACAATACAGTTATTATTCGGTGAATATCTATTTACTTTATTCTTTATATTATAATTTATTAAATTTACATTTTTAGCGTAATTTTTCCCATTAATACAAAAAAATACTTTTTTGTACAGTGCGAACAAACAACAAAAATATTGCTATTCAATGAAATCATAAAGTATGTTTGTTTATTTATTTAAACAAAATAAACTTACTTTTTACCTACTCTCGTATTAATGAACGAAATCAAATTAAAAAAAATTGATAAAATCAAAATGTCTGTTGAATACAGATTAAAAACAAATTTATATCTGTATAATGTTGTCTAAATGATATTAAAAAAATCAGATCAATACAAGTTTTATACAGCTTTATGTTATGAGACAAAAAAGTTGAAATAAAAAATAATTATATCAAAGATGACAATTATTTTGTTTGATAACATTATAACAGATGAATAAATAAAACTGTAGGTACTTAGATAAGAAGCCTATACTATTAATATTGCTATGTTGGCAGTGCTTTCTCTAGAAACTGATTTAAAACATTTTCGCTGATATATGTCAAATTGGATATATGCATTCGAAACAAAATATATTTTTTGTAACGAAAAATTGAAAATAACTTTGGATTAGAGTATTTTTACACAACATAAGTATACAAGAAATCAAATAATGATAATAGGAAATTAATCAGTTTAATATTAACATGATTTACATAATTTAATAATAAAAAAAATTACATGTTGGTATGGCACTGATCGAACTACACTTTGAGACACATTATGTCGAGATTAAAAATGAAAAAATCAAGAATACACTTTTGACATAATACCCATTGAAAAAAATATTGCAACGACAAAATTTTCCACCTTTGTTGATACTTCCAGAACCCGTGAACGCCAGAGTTTTTCTGCATAAGTACACTACGGCGGGTAGCAACGATTAGCTTTGTATGAACCCTGAGTAGTGGTCGCTTTGGCAGATAACAGGTATCAAAGATGTTGAAAATTGCTACCATTTTCAAAGTCTTGCGTTCACTGGCTTTCGCTCTATAATTGTGTAGACAGAGATTGTGTATTTTTATAGATTGACATTTCGTTCAAAGACCATTGAAGGACCAAAAATGGGTTTTTAAATGGCCGTATCAAATCAATAAGATATATAATCTGGTTGAATCGGTTGGTCTCTTTTGTTAACGGCTCTCTGTTTCTTAATCTTCATATAACCAAGAACTGAAACCATAATTATGAACACGACAAAACCCATACAGCATCCAACTATGAGTCCCAGTCTTCTAGTCAAAACTGACGCGAAGCTCATAGAGTTCTGCGGCATGATGGCTTCGTTCATCAGACTCCCAGGCAGTTCCAAGGTCACCACGGAGGTACACTTGGTCGTCGGTGAGTCCACCATCTGCGGAAGGATGGACTGGCTGAAGCTGTCTTCGGACGAGACCTGAAGGCTCTCGTTCTCGGGTCTCATGGCGATCCTGGCGTTGGGCCCCGGTGGTCCCTTGGCCGGCCAGTCTCCCAGACCGAGAATGCAGATGACGTATCTCGTGAATGACTTTAGCTTGTTCAATCTGGTGGAACGAGCAGTCGGCTCTAAAAGCTTCCCTCGGATCTGAAATAAAAAAAAAACATTTAAAATATCAATTTAGAATCATTGACTTTATGATAAATTATAAAATGGAAATCAAGTGTGGCTAACACTTAAATTTATTGATAAGAGGAAAAGATCCATATACAATATAATACAGGAAAATTTAAGTACGTAGTACATATAAATCACAGTGTTTAAATCTCGAAACGTCCATAGAAAAACCAAAATTATCCTATACAAGACAATTATAAGGACTGTGGTTACATATGGGTGCGAGGCGTTGACACTCACAATAAAATCTGCTGAAGCTTTGGATATATTTGAGAGGAAAGTTCTCCGCCGCATATGTGGACCAGTGAAGGATGGGGAAGAGTGGCGTATAAGGCAAAACGATGAACTGTCCAGAATATATGAAACACCCAGTATCTCAACATATATAAGACTATCGAGATTGAGATGGGCTGGACATGTTCAGAGAATGCCAAATATGCGAATTCCCAAGAGAATTATGAATGATCATCCAGGAGGAAAAAGGAAGATAGGAAGACCCAGGTTGCGATGGCAGGACGAGGTGAGGAGGGATGCGGTACAGCTCCTAAGCATTACAAACTGGAGGACGGCAGCTGAGGACAGACGGGGTTGGAGGCAGAAGTTGAAGGAGGCCAAGGCTCGACTTGGGCTGTAGCGCCATCGAAGAAGAAGAAGAAGAAGAAGTACATATAAATCAATGGTTCTGAAGCGGTTTATGCTTTTATATAATATTATGTGTATGTGTTTGTCATTGTACAATGTACATTCTTCGTTTATATAAAGATTTTGTCTTCAGAGATAAGTTTTGGCAGATGGAATCACAGAGAAGACATAAACAATTTGTAAAAAAATAAATCAGCTGGGTTACTCATGAAGTTGATTAAAATAAGATTAAGATCAGCTTCAGACTAAAGCAATCTTTGAGGTTAATATTAATTGAAACACAAAAATTGAGGGCAATTTCATACTAAAGTTGGTTCTTTATTTTTTATGATTAAATGTGGAGAAAGATTTATATATTAAATATAGGATCGAATACTGACTTATACATTTTTAACATTAAGTCAAGATAAGAACGTATTAAGGACATGTTATGAGTAGCCCCCCGCTCTAATTATATGAACATAATATAATTATGAAATCAATATATGTATATAGTACTCTCTCCACGCTATTCGTTAATAAATTGATGCTTTTATATGAAAACGATGAAATCATAAATAAAAAAATCACACTATATTATGAATCGATAAAAGACGATATGATTCGTAATAGCGGACGTCGCCTGCTGAGACTAAATAACAAACAAATACGGTATAGTTAGGTATACTTAGTTGTTTATAAATCGATTGCCTACCCTCAATATTATTATATTGTTGTTACACAGAGGGCGAATGTCGAACGTATTGCTTTTATAAATGCGGTCAAAAATAGTAAATAATGTCTAAGATAAGATTTGTTTAGGGCGTCCTATGAATATGTAATGAAGTGAGGACCCACGTGACTACGCCATTAACATATTAAAAGGTTCCCACCACTTTACCCTCCGACTGTCTCTCTATCATGTATCGAAGGAAACCCAAGTTCAAAGAATTCGATTGAGACGTAAAGGGAATGGAAAAAAAAATGACACACACAGAACGACGAAGAGAGAGAATTAAATTCCAGGAAGGTGTCACAATATTTTTTTGTCTTTGACTGAAGATAAAAATATATTATTCAGGAAAGAAGTGTAAATAGAGATGAGACGGAGAGAATGAGTTTAGATTATTTGGACACGTAAAAAAGCGTGCGGGTCGGGACTAATGGTGTTTATTTATTTTACTTCTACAGTCGAGCCTCCTGTATTCGACATTATTCGTTTCCAAGAGGCTGATGAATATAGAAACATTTTCTCCAAGAGATCTTACCGAAATATAATTAATCCGTTCTCATTTCTAAAAGATGCTTAAAGAAACTAATAAAAATACCGTTATATTGATGATGAACTAGCGTAAATAAGAGTTCCACCTGCCACTCCATTTGATAGTACAGGCGAAACGTATGCTTTAACAGCTCTAATCTAATCTAATCTATTTTAAATCTAGATCACACATCAGTTCTTGCATTTTGTATTTCGGTTTCTGAATTACAATCATCATTCGTATTGGGCTGAGTTGGGCTGATTTTGGAAAGTTGAGGCACATATTCGGTAACAAGGAAATACCGAATAACCTTAAAGCCAAAGTGTACAATTCTTGTATTTTGCCAGTGACAACATACGGTCTTGAAACCATGTCACTTACTGCCAGAAGTCTCCACAAATTTAAGTGTACTCAACGAGCAATGGAAAGACAAATGTTGGGCATATCCTTGAGAGACCGAATAAGAAACGAGGAAATAAGACCTACCTGCAATGTCAAAGGTCACCGACATTGCAGAAAGAGTGGGAAGGCTGAAGTGGCAATGGGCAGGTCATGTGGCAAGACAGAGAGATGATAATATGGACCCCCAAAATTCTGAATTGGAGACCCTATCATAATAGAAGAGGTGTAGGGAGACCACAGAGGAGATGGACTAACGATATTGTTGAACTGGTGGGATATGGGTGGAAGCAGAGCGCCCAGAGAAGTGGAAAACTCAGGAAGAGGCCTTTATCCAGCAGTGGAGTGAAAGGGGCTGAAGAAGAAGAAGAATCATCATTAAAACATCACCCAACAGCTCAAATCAAATCTTCTTCTTCTTTCATTAGGCCCAGGGCCTGTTTTATGCTGCATTTTCAGCCTCCTGTGATGTGAACTGTCAACTATCTCGCCATTTTTTTGTGGGCGTCCTCCTGGTCTAGACCCCTCCGGTGCGTTTTCTCGGGCTATCTTTGGGATCCTATCTTCGGACATGCGGCTGACGTGTTCGTTCCAGTACCTTATTCTTTGGCGCCCCCATCTTACGATGTCCTCAGCTTCGCAAATTCTTTGGATCTCTGTATTTCTGACTCTATCACGAAGACTTTTGCCAGCTATGCATCGCAGTATTTTCATTTCACTGGTGCACATAAGTTGTTTGGTACGGACCGTATATTCTCTGGATTCAATGGCGTATGTTAGGATAGGTCTGACGCATGTTTTGTTACGTTTTGTATATCCTCATTTTGCCCTTGGTGCTCATGTGTGTGTTCTTCCTTATATTATAGTTTCCCTCAGACAGCTCGAGATTGCTGCGGCCTTGTGATCTAATCTAATACTTAATTTTAAATCTTGATCAAATAGCAGTTTTTGTATTTCGGTTTCTGAATTCCAATAATAATCATTCAACCAACACACTTTAACTGTTCTAATCTAATACTAAATTTTAAATCTACATCACACAGTAGTTTTTGCATTTTGTATTTCGGCTTCTGAGTTCCAATCATCATTCAACCAACACCCCAAGTAAATGGGACACCTGTTCAACATCAATACACACAACCATCAATAGAGAGGCTTACATTATTGAATTACCGTTTGTTTACTCACGTGGTTTTTGTTTTGAGAGTATTCATTATACGACCAAATCTCCTTCAAATTGATCAAATCTCCTTCTCCTTCATTTAATATGTTGCAGAGATTTGCATTGATTTTTTTTGAAATACCTTTGATAATATTGAGGTGAGTGTAAAAATTACATTTATCGTGCTTTAAATGTCATCATTTAGGATTTTATTTTACCTAAATATTGAAGAAGCAAATATTTAATTTCGAGTACCTACCTAAAGCATAGAAATCAAACGAAATCCGAGAGGGCTAATTTTGTGCAAACATTTCTCGAGTTAAATGAACCAAAAAAGATGTCGGGAGAGATGTAATTTGCAAGATCAATAATACGAAAAGTTTGCAAAAATAAAATAAAAAAAATCTCCTTCATCACACCAGCGGCATAGGGGCATCATTTTATTTTCAAAAAGTTTTTGTTAAGGTTGTAAAATTATTCCTTTTCAAACATACATTTCGCGAAGGGAAATTTTCACATAGATATACGGAATATGATATTTTTCATACTAGATTTCATTTCGATAATACACGTACGAGAATAAATGTCGTGGTTAAACAAAAATATGGTATACTTTTGCTGAAATTTAACGGTTAGCCGTAAAATTCCGATGGGAAAAATCCCGCTGGGATTTTTTAAAACGAAATCTGAAACAAGTAAGTAATGATGTTTTCTCTTAAAAAACGACAAAAAATTCTCACAAAGACAGACATATATTATAGGTACTTATATCGAGTGAAGATAGGACATAATTATTTCAACAAAATAATTATGTCCTATCACATCTAATACTAGGTAATAATCTGCAATAAAAAAAACATTAAAACTTTCGAATTCAAAACTTCCCACTTCATCCCCTTTGGTTAGTGACGAGTAAAAAAGGTATAATTCATATTGTCTCTTACATGTAGTTCGCTTCTTCGGAAGAGTACAATGGACCCAAATCCTAATAGCTGGTGTCCCCTACGTAGACATGTTAAAAAAAAAACATGTCTATTTCGCGGTATTCAAGTAGTACAAATTGTATGCAGTTCAACTCGCTTAAAATTTTCAGTGTCTGTGTGTCCTTAAGGTGCTTTTATGTTAATAATAAACACACAAACAAAATAATCCATAATTTTTATTAATATATTTATTATGATCAGGAGGTATAAGTTAGGTACATATAAAAAATGATATTACCTCAGCCAGGTTTTCTTCAGCGTAGTAAGCGACCTGGTATCCGTGCAGTCCCGAGTGGTTTCTGCTCTGCCACGAAACAAGAACCGAGAAGGGCTGTATGTCCTGTATGGCCAGCTTCAACACCAGGGGCTCGTCGCAGAACTGCGCTGGTTCGAGCCTCAGGAGGGGCACAGAGTGCAGGTGAGCGGGATGCTCACATCGGGGAGACGAAGATCCCAGGAGACGACGATGGTCCCTGACCCATTCCCAAGATTCGTGACTGTCACAATCGCACACCAGAGGGTTGTCTGGAATTGTATCAAAAATATAACACTTCAATATTGTCGATCGCTGTGGTATTGTGCTATATGCAGGCGTTCTGGATTCGTGAAATTTATTTACCTAAGATTATTCCAACTGTCGATTTGTTCAGGAGAACTTTGTTCTCTTCCAACTGTCGATTTGTTCAGGAGAACTTTGTTCTCTTAACATATCGACAATGTATCAAGCCAGAATACGCGAGAATTGTATGGAGAGGTCTACTTTTTTCACGGCTTTTCCAACTTTGAAGTCAAAAAACACCAAGTTAGAGGCTTCGCAGCATATATGTTCCATACACGGATTTACTCAGAATTCGGA
The DNA here is from genome assembly GCA_963576475.1 of Molanna angustata. Taxonomy (NCBI): domain Eukaryota; kingdom Metazoa; phylum Arthropoda; class Insecta; order Trichoptera; family Molannidae; genus Molanna; species Molanna angustata. The sequence goes on along the minus strand of OY754973.1, from coordinate 898,572 downwards.
GTAGAACATTTCGTGTGTCTGTGTGTGTGTGTGTGTGTCTGTGTGTGTGTCTGTGTGTGTGTGTGTCTGTGTGTGTGTCTGTGTGTCCGTCCCCCCCTTATAACTTTTGATCCGCTAAATTTACAGAGCCTAAAATTTCAGAATATATAAACAGTTACAGGCCTACAAAACATTTATACTCGGAATTTTGAATTTTTGTTTCAGTCAGGGGTTATCAACTTTTGAATTTTTATTTTATTTTTCCATATATCTCAGAAACCATAAAAGCTAGAACGCTGAAAATTGGTACAAATATAGACAAATATAAGATCTCAAATTAATTTTTTCAAAAAAATTCCAGGGTTTCTCAAACATTTTTTATTAAGAAAAATATTTTTTTTATGATAAATTTATGAGTTTAACTGCCTATATTTCCAAAACTTTTACAATTATCGAAAAAAGCCGAAACACCCCAACTAGATAATTTAATTTTCTATAAAAAATATCAGCAATGTAGTAGAAGATCTCAATTTTTTTTTAACAATTTTTTTAAAAATTGAATTTAGTGACGACATCGCTTCATACATTTTGTATGGCAGTCGCCTATACACAATATGTAAGAAGACTTAATAGTTTGATACTTCATCTCCAAACATACATACATACCATCATGCTATTTGCATATTCTGGGTAGGAAAAAGGATCTTCCTCCATACTATCCTATCTTGACATACATACCTACATATGTTGTATAGAAAACAAAATATCTGAAACTAGTTGCATGTAACACATGAGATCCAACTGTCGATAGCGATAGTATGTATAGTTGAAGAATATGTACCAAACTATAAACCCATAGATACAAATTATTGAATATTTTCTTTGACTTCAAAGATGGAAAAGCCGTGAAAAAAGTAGACCTCTCCATACAATTCTCGCGTATTCTGGCTTGATACATTGTCGATATGTTAAGAGAACAAAGTTCTCCTGAACAAATCGACAGTTGGAATATTCAATAATTTGTATCTATGGGTTTATAGTTTGGTACATATTCTTCAACTATACATACTATCGCTATCGACAGTTGGATCTCATGTGTTACATGCAACTAGTTACTATAATATACGAAATGTCGTAGTTAGGAAATTTTGTATGAATTGAAATTTTGTATGAATCGAAGTGAGGCATTTTTCCTGGGGAATTCTGACGTTTTGGTTGGCAGACCACATCGTTTTTCTATAGAGAATAACGACTAATGTGAATTGTTTTCGGATTTATTTGTCGTGTTGAAATGTAAGGAAAACTGAAATATGTTGCCAACCAAATCGACAAAAGCGCAATATTCCATGACTCACTTTTTGCATGGAGTAGGTACCTACTCCATCTAGTATATTCCAACTGTCGATTTGTTCAGGAGAACTTTGTTCTCTTAACATATCGACAATGTATCAAGCCAGAATACGCGAGAATTGTATGGAGAGGTCTACTTTTTTCACGGCTTTTCCAACTTTGAAGTCAAAAAACACCAACTTAGAGGCTTCGCAGCATATATGTTCCATACACGGATTTACTCAGAATTCGGAGTAGAACATTTCGTGTGTCTGTGTGTGTGTCCGTCCCCCCCTTATAACTTTTGATCCGCTCAATTTACAGAGCCTAAAATTTCAGAATATATTTACAGTTATAGGCCTACTAAACTTTTATACTCAGAATTTTGAATTTTTGTTTCAGTCAGGGGTTATCAACTTTTGAATTTTTATTTTATTTTTCCATATATCTCAGAAACCATAAAAGCTAGAACGCTGAAAATTGGTACAAACATAGAAAAATAAAAAATCTCAAATTAGTTTTTTCAAAAAAATTCCAGGGTTTCTCAAACATTTTTTATTAAGAAAAATATTTTTTTATGATAAATTTATGAGTTTAACTGCCTATATTTCCAAAACTTATACAATTATCGAAAAAAGCCGAAACACCCCAACTAGATAATTTAATTTTCTATAAAAAATATTAACATTGTAGTAGAAGATCTCAATTTTTTTTAACAATTTTTTTAAAAATTGAATTTAGTGACGACATCGCTTCATACATTTTGTATGGCAGTCGCCTATACACAATATGTAAGAAGACTTAATAGTTTGATACTTCATCTCCAAACATACATACCATCATGCTATTTTCATATTCTGGGTAGGAAAAAAGGAACTTCCTCCATACTATCCTATCTTGACATACATACCTACATAATATATGTTGTATAGAAAACAAAATATCTGAAAATATTCAATAATTTGTATTTATGGGTTTATAGTTTGGTACATATTCTTCAACTATACATACTATCGCTATCGACAGTTGGATCTCATGTGTTACATGCAACTAGTAACATATCGACAATGTATCAAGCCAGAATACGCGAGAATTGTATGGAGAGGTCTACTTTTTTCATGGATTTTCCAACTTTGAAGTCAAAAAACACCAACTTAGAGGCTTCGCAGCATATATGTTCCATACACGGATTTACTCAGAATTCGGAGTAGAACATTTCGTGTGTCTGTGTGTGTGTGTGTCTGTGTGTGTGTGTGTCTGTGTGTGTGTGTGTGTCTGTGTGTCTGTGTGTCCGTCCCCCCCTTATAACTTTTGATCCGCTCAATTTACAGAGCCTAAAATTTCAGAATATATAAACAGTTACAGGCCTACAAAACTTTTATACTCGGAATTTTGAATTTTTGTTTCAGTCAGGGGTTATCAACTTTTGAATTTTTATTTTATTTTTCCATATATCTCACAAACCATAAACGGTAGAACGCTGAAAACTGGTACAAACATAGACAAATACAAAATCTCAAATTGGTTTTTTCAAAAAAATTCCAGGGTTTCTCGAACATTTTTTATTAAGAAAAATATTTTTTTTATGATAAATTTATGAGTTTAACTGCCTATATTTCCAAAACTTTTACAATTATCGAAAAAAGCCGAAACACCCCAACTAGATAATTTAATTTTCTATAAAAAATATTAACATTGTAGTAGAAGATCTCAATTTTTTTTTTAACAATTTTTTTAAAAATTGAATTTAGTGACGACATCGCTTCATACATTTTGTATGGCAGTCGCCTATACACAATATGTAAGAAGACTTAATAGTTTGTTACTTCATCTCCAAACATACATACAAACCATCATGCAATTTGCATATTCTGGGTAGGAAAAAGGATCTTCTTCCATACTATCCTATCTTGACATACATACCTACATATGTTGTATAGAAAACAAAATATCTGAAAATATTCAATAATTTGTATCTATGGGTTTATAGTTTGGTACATATTCTTCAACTATACATACTATCGCTATCGACAGTTGGATCTCATGTGTTACATGCAACTAGTTCTTAAAAGATCTTCAAAAATCACATTCAAAAATCATCACCACAACACGCGATGACATTATGCACATACACCACTTGGACATTTCAATTATGGCTTCTTAATTTATAATTTCAATAGTTAACTATTCTTATAGATGGGTCGATGGCAGAGCGGTTGGCGCGCTGGGCTAGTGATCCAGTGATCGCGAGTTCGAATCCTGCCTCGACCGATTTCGTTCACCTATAGCACAAGCATTTATTTGCTTATTTTAGGTAACGTAGGAAGATGTATATGTACTTGTTTAACAAGGACATATTCATTTTTTTATTTTAATTTAATTTAATTTAAATTTAATTATGTTTTTATAAAATTATTGTTTTTTTTTTGCCCCCTAATGTTTTTGTATAATCAATTTCTTAACTATTTCATTTCCTTAATGCTATTTTTTTATTACTTCTTTACTTGTTTTTATCATTTATGGCCTTTTATTTGTTATTTTGTTACTCTGCTAACTACATTTTGAATATTGTAAGGCTGCAGATAAACGTTGACTAAACATATTGTTATTAGTTATACACATTTATATTCTGTAACTGTTTGTATTCCTTAATGAATAAAAATAAAAAAATAAAAATAAAATAAAAAATCTTATATTTATGAACTGAATACATTAAAAAATAAAGAAAAATACTTTATTGACTAACCAGGAAGAAAGATTTGCGGGAAAAATATTTTAATATGAATTTCTCCTCTTGTAGGTTTTGACTCAAGGCGTCATCACAAAAGACAAACGATTCCCCCCCTATACCGATACTATGGTATGTCGATATTATGCATCTGTGATGGTTGGATAAATCTTCGTTTCAATGGTTTTTTTTGGAAAAGTGTTTATATTATAAATATTGTATTTAAACCTGGAATAGTATTATAATACTTCAATCAATCATTTTATAACCAATATTTTTACTCTACATATTTATTTCGCAGTATCGTGTTCCACATGTTATAATCTTTTCGTGAGTATTTATTTATTTTTTATTTTATTGTTTTACAGAACCAACAGTTTACATTACAAATATACAGTTACTATGTTATATGAATCAAGTTATAAACCTTTTAAAGGTTCTTTTGAATAATTTAATTTAAACTAAGTAATATATATATTTAGCACCACAGCCACATATATTTAGCACCACAGCCACATGGCTGTCGAGCATCAAAAAGCATCTGCGAGAGAGGGAGCTGAATCTATTTAGCACCAAAGGTCTGATTGATGATCCATCAATGACTGATGGATGCTATATGTACGTCTGATTGATGATCCATCACTGACTGATGGATTGCAATCACTAGAACACAGACGCAAAGTCAGTATTTAAGTTTATTCTATAGATACTACCACGGGAATTGCTCAGATGAACTTGCATCTTTGGTCCCTCCTCCACCCACTCGCAACAGCGGACCTTCAACTCCTTTATTAATACAGCAGCCCGACTTTGGAACGATCTTCCGAATTATGTGTTTCTTTGTTTTTTTTAAATCAGAATTAATAAATTCTTTTCTAGAGTGCGTTTCTTCGGAAGAGTAAAATGGACCCAATTCCTAATAGCTGGTGTCCCCTACGTAGACATGTTAAAAAAAAAACAATTGCAATTTTTTTTAAACGTGAGTACCTACTTTAAAACATTCGAAAGAAAAAGATAAGAAGAGTTTTATTGAAGTATCCGTTTTTATTTCCATAATTATAAAATAATTTTAAATATATATTTTTTGACATGATAAAATGTCATTTTGGTTCTATGGTTATTTTTTTCAAACACGATATTTTTAAAATGAGACATCGAAACACTGCCCATGAAGAGAGATTATACAAACATGTTGTCAACTTCTATAACCCTCTTTAATTGAGATAAAATCTCGTGTTAAAAGAGGGGAGTATCTATTTTGTATTGTTACATTCACCAAACATTGCACATCTACTAAATAATACCTACATAAAACATTTAATCACCAACTTTTATCACTAAGGTTAACATTTATATAAAGAAAAATCAAATATTTATATGTAAGGATTGTGTAAAATGGTTAAACAAAATTTTCAAAACAAATAAAAAGCTACATAAAAACAAGAATGAAATAAAATAAAATTAAAATGATTTTTTTTATATAAGTACTTACCTATCTTTTTATTAATGAATATGTCCTTGCTAAACAAGTACATATATATCTTCCTACATTTCCAAAAATAAGCATAAATGCTTGTGCTATAGGTGAACGAAATGGGTAATGTTCAATATGTATATTTGAATTATTTAATTACTTATAACATTTTTTTTATTTATTTAGTTACGATACATAGTGACATTATACATAACAATATCCAAGCATCAGATAGTGCATGTGTTGTACATCTAAGGGGCAAGAAATTTAAAATAAATTACGCAATGCGAATTTGGTGTTTATTTTTTTTATTTATAATAATAGACCTTTGAGCATTGCGAGTAGAGAATGAATGGCTAGCTATCGGATATTCCTGTCTAATAAAAGTTTTTTTTAATCATATTAAAGTAGGATTTTTTGGGTACAATAATAAATATCATAAAAAATAATAAATTCGGAGTATGGAAAACAAAAGAACTCAAAGATTTTGATGTCATTTTTTCTACTTTGTAATAGATTAATAAATTGTTTAATAATAAGAAACTAATGGAAAAATATTTTACTATATAAGCGTGATAGTGTTTTGAACAGGGTATTCTCCTGTGCTGTTAGAAAGGTTAAGAGAAAGTAAATTGTAGTTACTTATCTAATAAAGTAAAGGAAGAACGTACTGGAATATTATATTAAGAAACTTACCTTCCGTTTTTAGCGTCTTGATATGTGTCTCTAGAGGCCTCAGCGCATTCAGGGGAAGCCTCTCAATGTAGTTTTTGCTTATATCCAACACCTTTAATTTCCTCAATGGCCTGAAAGCTTCCACGGATATAGTTCCTATCCAGTTTCCTTGTATATGTAATTCCGTTAGCCCGTTCATGTGCTGGAACACACCTTTAGTCAATTTACCTATGTTATTGAACGAAAGGTCTAGAGTTTGTAAAGATCTCAAATCCGAGGGAAACTCTTCTAACTCTCGCAATCTGTTGTGAGTCAGATTTAATAACTTCAACAAACCGAGACCCTGCAGTCTTTCCTTTGGTAATATCTCCATATCGTTGAAGCTGATGTCCAAGGTCACCAGGTTGGTCAGTTCCTTAAAAGCACCGGGAGAAATTCGAGATATCGAATTGTTTGTTAAAAATAAATGTTGCAACGCTGTGAAGGCTTCGAAGTCTTTGCTCGTCACTATACTCAAATTCGTTCCGGTAATATGTATTTCTTGTAGCGACGGGTACTTGTGCGTCGTACTCAAGTCGTCGATTTTCAGTAATGGATTCATGGTGAAGTTGAGCCAAGTGAGACCGGGTAAATTGAATTCGGAGAGTGCCGTCATTGGCAACTCCTTGAAACGATTACACGACACATCCAACCGTCTCAGGCCGTTGGAGTTTTGGAAAAAGTTTCCTGGAAGTGTTGCCAGTAAGTTTCCGCTTATATCAGCGGAAGAAAGATGCGTCAAATTCACCGAGGCGAATCCAGTTAACGATGATATAGCGTTGTCACTTAAATCTAATTGCCTTAAATTTGGCAGGCCGCTCACTTTGAAAAAATCTAGCGTAGATAGGTTATTGTCGGATAATATTAATGTTTCTAAGGAGGTCACGTTGTAAAGGGCATAATGAGGGAAATCCGAAAATTGATTTACGTGTAACTTCAGTTCCTTTAACATAGTAATGCTGCTAAAAATTCCTTTCTTTAGCTCTTTCAAATTATTTCCGCTCAAATCGATCCGAGCCAAATTGATATTTTTTGAAAAAATGTTTTCCGGTAGTTGCTCGATAAGAGAGTTGTCCAGTAAAATAGTTTGTAGAGAAGGTAAACGACTGAATGCATCTGGTTCAAGATCAGTTAGGTTACTATGGGACAGCTTAAGAATTCTGAGACCAGGAATGTCAAGTTTTGCCAAATCGTCAGTGGTCAAATAGTTAAATGCCAACTGTAAATCGTTGAGGTTATTTAATCCTTTGAACGCCCCAACTTCGATTGTTTCCAATGAACAATTCTTTAAATTCAAAACTCTGATGGGCAATCTACCGTGGAACAGGTCCTCTCGTAAAATAATTATCGGATTATTGGACAGATCGAGAGTTCTCAACTTTTTAAGCGTCTCGAAAGATTTTATTTCAATGTCTCCGATATTATTGAAAGACAAATTGAGCTCCTCCAATTCGTGTAAATTGGAAAAAGTTTTATTTGTTATTTTAGTAAGATAATTTTTGCTAAGGTCCAGGAATTTAAGCGCTCGCATTTCTTTGAACGTTTCGTCTTTTATTTCGTATAAACTGTTGTTTACGAGATAAATTCGTTGTACTGTGACTAAATCACTGAATAATTCACCGCTTAGTTTCGTCAATTTATTGTGTCCAAGCCATAGAATCTGTACGTTTGATTGTCGGGCAAAGAAATTGTTGTGAAAGGATGTGATCCGGTTGGAATCCAATTGAATGGAAACCAATGAGGTAGAACTGCGCATAAACACGTCTCCTAATGTTTTGATCAAGTTTCCCTGTAAATTTATGTGCTGTAAACTCTGCAAGTTGCTGAATGAGCCCGTTTCTATTTCCGATATAACATTATTTTGTAAATGTAATTCCAGTAGAGACGGTAAATTACCGAACACTTCGCTTCGTATGCTTTCAATTCTGTTATTGTGCATTCTTATTTCCTTCAAGCTGATCATGTTCTCAAACGTTCCAGGTTCTAGTTCGATCACTTTATTGTTATCCAAACTCAACAAATTAAGCTCATTATTATTCAGAAATATGTTCTGTGGTACATGAGATATGAAATTTGAACCAAGATGAAGTTGAGTTAAATTAGTGAGAGTATTTAGACACTCCGGGTCTAGCCTTCTTATAGCATTTTGCTCTAAATATATTACGTTCAGCATCGATGACTGAGTGAACGAGTCATGCGGCACTTCCAGAATATTATTTTCTGAAAGAAATAATTCTCTAAGTTCTGGTAGACCGAGAAAGAGTCCCCCAATGTGATGCACATGGTTATGACTCAAATCTATCGTCTTTAGTTTTTTATTATTTCGAAATGTATCCCTATCTAGGAATATAATTTTATTTTGACTTAAATCTAAAGATTCGAGATTCTTAAGGGAGGCGAAGCCCAGCTTATGGACCGTTTCGATAGAATTATAATACAGAGACAAAGTTCTGAGGGACGGGCACGGTCTAAAACAGTCTTCTGTTATAGTTTCAAAGTTATTGGAACTTAAATCTAAAAATACCAGCGAGTCGAGTCTCGAATACCCATCGTCGGGTATAGAGTCTATTTCGTTCCACGCCAATCTGAGAGACCTTAGGTATTCCAGTCTTCGCAGTGCGGACATTGGGAACGATTTCAGCTTGTTTTCGGCTAATTCCAATTCCGCCATCGAATCTTCGAGACCGGCAAATGCGAACTCGGAGACCTTCGACAGAAGGTTTCCTTTCATGTTGAGTTTGATTAGATGGAGACCGTAGAAGCTGTAGCTCGGTATTTCTTCTATTCTGTTAGATTCCAGTTCTAGGGAGATGAGTTTGTTGAGGCCAGCGAGCGCCTTCTGCGGTATGTGTGATAGTTTGGCGGCAACGAGGGCCAAGGATTCGAGAGATGAGGCGAGGGCCTGAAGGGAGTCGTCGTGCAGGTCCTGCAGACTGGAGTGGGAGATGTGTAGATGTGATAGAGGTGGTGTTGCCGGAGGGAAGAGGTCGGCAGTGAGCGACGTGACTCCCCTGTCCAGCTCGTACACCGACAGTGACAGCACCCTGCTTCCTGCTCCGCTGCCACCAGCTCCGTTGGCCTCCAACAGAGACAACACCGCTCGGAGCGAGCCAGGAGTGGCCCCGGGGCACTCCAAGAAGATTCCTGGAAATTCAATTAATTAATTGGTATTGAATAAATAAACAACAAACCTATTGGGTAAATGAAACACCCGTCGGAGCGGAAAATATTGAAGCATAAATATTTTCTTTGTAATTCAATCCTTACTTTGAATGTTAATTTCAAAGTCGGATTATAAATTATCGGAATGAAATTCACGATATGAAAATTTTAATATTTATCATCTGGTATTTTATTTCATAGCTAAAGACTTTCGTAAAATTAATTGGTAGGCATGGTTTATTTATGGATAAGGTTTTATTACATATACATATATTATATTCTTTACTACATATTATCTTAGTTAAAACTTATAATATTACCTAAAATATAATGCCAGTAGGTAGGTAAACTTATAATAATTTGGTATTTTGTTATAAAGGGGTTGATAGCAATTAGATAATAATCATATTGGATGTTAAACATATTTGTATTTATTTATGGGGTTTGGAAGACTGCCAGTGTAAACAATATAATTCAATTTGCATAATCATATTGGTAGATGTGAAATTATATAACATTTCAAAAACTGTGGGTGGATAGTTTTATAAAATAGATTGTCATTAATAAACAATTGTCTACACTGACAATAAAAAAAAACACAAAAAATCGCTTGTCTTTATAATCTTTGATACTGTATTTGCACTGAGGTAACTTTAGTATGTAAAAGAGTAAAAGTGTGTGATCTGTAATTTTTTCTTATGATCACTGGATTCTTTCTATATTATACGTCAATGATTATAGTTTTCTTAAGAGGTAGAATTATTTTCTTAAATGTTTGAACATATTGAGAGGACGCAATATCTTTACAATAATATGCATTTTTAAAAATAACAACTTGACGTATAAAAAAATAAAGTTGAAATATAGTTGAAATCCAATTTCTAGAATATCTGATAATTTTTGAAAGTTTTGTGGAATGAAATCATAGAGAAACGAGTGGGTTGTGGCCAACGCTATACTCCTCACTACCAAGTCACTCCACAGAGTATTAAAATTTTGTATGGAAAATTTTCAACATTTTTATGAATTGAATTTGTTCAATATTTTTTTATTTAAATATTTTATTACGTAAACTTTTTTTTTATTTTTGTAAAAGGTGAATACATATTACACGTACTACATAACATAAAAAAAACAAAAATATATTTAATGATGGAATATCCAAAACGAGTATCTATATCGACTCACCTTTGAGTGTCATATTGTGAAAATTGTCATAAATTGTTGCGACAGTAATAAGGGAAAAAAATGGAGTAACAAGGAAATAGGGAGGAGGATATTGTGTATGTGTGTGTAGAGGATGAAGAGAAGCACAACTAAAAAAAAGAACATTAAGAACATTAAAAAAGAAACAAAATTAAGTTAGAAAAGAGGTTTTCTAAAGATGTGAGAAAACAACCTCTACCTTATCCTCTGCATTAAAAAAATAGCTTTAAAATTTGCGAAATCATAACTCCCCACTATATCCTCTTGGGTTAGTAAGAAGTAAAAATTAATGGATGTCTACTAAAAATTAATCAGCTATAAATAAATATATGTTAGTAAATTATAAGTATGGAAACAATATGAAGTCGATAGAAGTTATAGTTTGGGTTGAACCGAGGACCCAAAAACATAACTCATAGTATGATCTCTACATCTACACAAAATCTGTTGACAAATTAATGTAGAAATATATGATTATGAATAGCGAATTCATAACTTTATCTTGAGAGATATCAAAAATATGATAAATAATAGAATAATATGACAAAAAGAACAATGGACACGATGATGGGGCCCAGAAGACCAGGTAGACAGTTGACAACTTGGATGTACACAATAATCAAGGAGGTAAGACTTCGTTCGGAGGACAAAAGGACTTTGAAAATGAGGAGCAGGAGAGCTGAACCCAAGTAAATGGCACAAAGGCAAAGAAGAAGAAGAATTTCAGAAATGTAAATATGAAAACATCATTTGAAATAACAAAAAAAAAATATCAACCAGCTTTGATTCATTTCAAAAAGAAAATTATTCCCAATAAAGTTATCAAGCACGTTTAAATACAATACAATGTTTCATTAGCAAAAGCCACATTTTTCAAAAAGGAATTGTTCAATAACCATTTCAGAGAGAATAATTCTGATTTCCTCCCAGGGGTACCTGAATACTCCTGGCAACGGGAGCACATTTTAGCGAATTTTTACATAATAATATAACTTTGATTGTGCAAACATGGGCGAAGAGAAAATATCATAAGTATTATTAATCGTCAAAGCTACAGACAGTGATTTTGAATTTGATAGAGCGAGACAGTTAAAATAATTATTTAAAAAAAAATATATTTCATTGTTTTCCAATAATTAATATTGATTGATTACTTTACCGAAAATAGTTCATCCTAGGAATAGTGGATTCCACATAATAACTTTTTTGTGTTGGTAAGCTTGCATAGTAAATTTAGCTTCTCTGTTAATTTACGGAGACTTGGTTTTTACAAACAAAATTTAATCTCATTATATTTAAAAAACGAGTGGGTTGTGGCCAACGCTAAACTCTCCACTACAAAATGAAGCTTTCCTGCTAATATTACACTCTTATATCAATACAAATTTAAATAACTCAACATTGCCAAACATAAAAAAAATCTTGATCATTGTCAAACATAAAAGACCCCATGTTATTATACATAATTTTAAATTAAAAATTAAAAAAAAATTAGGGGGGGGGTAGTGTAACGAAAAATGTCACCAAAAACATGAATTGAAATACTATTTATTTTTAATTGTTTTGTTAGTATTTATAAAATATGTTTTTATTGTGTGCAGAATTTTCAATTTTTAATTCATGTCAGACATAAGTCATAGTTGCTGAAGTTCACGAAATTCGAGTTCCAGTAATATATGCTGCGCCTGTCGTTTGCCGTAAACGCAACGTGTATGGCACAAAATGTACACAATATACAATATTCATACTTACATGCATCCCATCATACCATGTGCCTAACGGGGTAGGCGGAGAGGATGGAACGCCTATTTTATTATCCTGGTACGCATCCATCGCTTCATCAACAATCATACATCGGCTCATACATGTTCGTCTGTCGTTCAAGCTTCTTATATTTCCTTTTTTCAATATATCGAGTCCTTTCTAGAACGCCCACGACCTCTCATTCCATTCCTGTCTGCATTGTATATTTTTTTAGGCGTTCCTCATTCATTTACCCCATGTGACCAAACCAAAATATATTCATTCTATCGATGACTTATTTCTTTATTGTACAATATGTATGTATGTTTAATTACTTCTTCTTCCTCTATTGGTAGATCTATGATCTGTTTCTACAAGTCCTGGAACGAGGAGGTCCAGCTCTTCCTACATCTATTTGATGGTCTTCCCGGTGGTCGGTGTCCTTCTGGTATCTTGCGCATTACAATCTTTGGCAGCCTTTCTGGATTCATCCTCTCAACATGATCTCTCCAGTATCGTCTTCTTTGCCTGCTACACCTTACAATATCCTCCACATTGCAGGTTCTGCGGATCTCCTCATTGGGAAATCTGTCATCTCTGTTGTTCTGAGTAGCTGTTTTGTTCTCACCGTGTCACCATGTTTAATTATAATTCGTTGAAATTGATTGTGAATTAAATACGTTATTTCTAATAGTATTCTGTAGAAAATTACGCTTTACACTCTAACTGACGTATAAATACTATTTTTCTACCCTTTTACAACCTGTTATTTGTTAAAGCTACCCCAATTAATGCTTCATAGTAGCCAATTGGTTGGTGCTCCGGTGGAAATCCAGAAGAAGCTTCCTGGAGATGACCGCCCCTATAGTTGGCCTCCCCGAGGCCCGAAGGCTGTCACTGTGGCGTGATAGTGTCGAACGCACTCAGCTACCACCCGCGGAGGATGTGTCAGTGGGACACAACCTGCCTTATCCAACATGGAGAGCGCTCAATAGGCTCAGAACGGGTGTCTCCTGCTGTTACAGTGACCTCAATAAATGGGGATACAGAGAGGAAGACATCTGCGAGTGTGGCGCCAGACAGGACAACTTGCACCTACTGTCATGTCCCATGACAGGAGCGACATGCACGCACCAAGACACAGTGATAGCAAACACTAGTGGAATCCGAGTGGCCGAATATTGGGGGCTACGAATATGATGGTGTTCTGGACACGGAAAGTAAAGTAAGTAAGTAGTAGCCAATCGTCGTTACCTGCTGTGGGGTACTGAAAAAAAAACTTTTTTACGAAGTCTGGCGAACTCTTGTAGTTACTGTAGTTATATTTTGAGTTTCACTTTAAGAACCTTTCAAAAAAATTTGAATAGTACAAAAAAAATATGATAATGCTGATTTTATATTTTTAAAATTAATCAAGTTTTGAAGTATGACGAAGGTAGATACAAGGAAGCTTCCTACGCTTTTCAAGTTATACAAGTTTTAATGGGTCGTTCTTATTAGATTATCGGACGAGTTTTAAGTATGTACAATTACTTTTGAGTAAGTTAAGGAAATATTGGGATGTACTGTACGTTCATAATTAATACCTTATGTTTAGAGCTCATAGGCAGCACAACATTTACCCGTTTCGGGGAATTTTATAATTTAATAAATAATATTGGATATGTTTGTAGGTTGAACCTAATTTTTATTTTTTTTTATTCGATGGCTCCTTCGGAGAATTCACAAGTGGTTATCAAATTGAATTCATAAGTATCATAAAGGTTATTTAAATCTTCAGTTTTAAATGAATAATCAAGAGTTAAACCGACCTTTGAAGTTCAATAGATCAAAGTTGATCGAGTCCAACTGACAGCAATTTTCACCACGAATGACATCTGCTCGTGAATTGGCAAGGTCAAATCACACACGGATAAGAAAATAATTTATTAAACTTCAAATGTTTTATTAAACTCCAGAGGGTTTCTTAGGGTTCATTTTTACCTGATGTGGTGTTATATTACAGAAAAAAAACAGCCTTTAAATTAAATGAGGTAAGGCTGGCAGTGGCTAGTTCTTGCTCTATTTTATTTCTTTGAAATTAACTCATCCCAAAGAAAAATGAAAATAACATTTATGAACTAGGTACCTACGTAGATTTTTGAAAAATCAAGAATTATGATCATCTTAACAGAATTCTGTTTTGAAAATCTATTATTTTTCAGTGAATACGTAAAATATGTGAGGAAACTTTTCATGGATTTTCCGAGTGTACTTGAGGGACAAAATAGAAAGTTTACGCATTCGCGAAAGCCTAGCTGTTACTAATATACATTGCAAGATAGAAGAAAGACAATTAAGGTAAGATAGGTAGGGGCTCGATGAACGGAAACCACTAGATCACAATGTAAAACAAGCGTTCTCCATGGATCTTCTTCAACTTACACAATCCAGAGGAAGACTAAAGAATTCCTGGATAGCGCAAAGACGCAACCAACTGCAGAAACATGGCCTAGGTGATGTAGTACAAGACAGAAGGGCCTATAATTTAGTGACATGGTACAGGAGATATAACTCCCAGTCGGCACGGACAGAGATTTGGGGATATAGTCAGGGAGAAGATGTGGGTAGATATGTACCTACTAGATGTTGACAGCTGAAGGTTATTGTTGTATAGTCTAAGCAGGTAAATGAAGGCACATTGAAATCACTAACAGTAACACAAGTGATTGTTCCAAGAGATAGTTATATGTCTGTATTAACATACCTATGTATATTATACAGATCACTCAACAGTATTGTTGATTTATATTGATAGTAATTTATTCCAACTGTCGATTTATTCAAGAGAATATCCCAAACTAGATAAATAATTTTCTCTATAAACTAGTTACATGTAACACATGAGATCCAACTGTCGATAGCGATAGTATGTATAGTTGAAGAATAAGTACCAAACTATAAACCCATAAATACAAATTATTTAATATTTTAAGATATTTGGTTTTCTATACAACACACGTACCTAGGTATGTATGTCAAGATAGGATAGTATAGAGGTCAGTCCTTTGATCATACCCAGAATATGAAAACAGCATGATGGTATGTATGTATGTTTGGAGATTAGTATCAAACTATTAAGTCTTCTTAGATATTGTATGTAGGCGACTGCCATACAAATTGTATGAAGCAATGTCGTCACTAAATTCAATTTTTATAAAAATTGTTAAAAAAAAATTGAGATGTGATAATACAATTTAAATATTTTTTATAAAAAATTGAATTATCTAGTTGGGGTGTTTCGGCTTTTTTTGATATTTAAAAAAAAAATTGAAATATAGGCAGTTAAACTCACAAATTTATCATAAAAAAAATATTTTTCTTAATAAAAAATGTTTGAGAAACCCTGGAATTAAAAAAAAAAATCGATTTGAGATTTTGTATTTGTCTATGTTTATACCAATTTTCAGCGTTCTAGCTTTTATGGTTTCTGAGACATATGGAAAAATAAACCAAAATTTCTATAGTTGATAACCCCTGACTGAAACAAAAATCACAATTCTGAGTATAAAAGTTTTGTAGGCCTATAACTGTTTATATATTCTGAAATTTTGGGCTCTGTAAATTGAGCGGATCAAAAGTTATAAGGGGGGACGGACACACACACACAAACAGACACAGACACACAAAACTCACATAAAATGTTCTACTCCGAATTCTGAGTAAATCCATGTATGTGAACATATATGCTGCGAGGCCTCTAGTTGGTGTTATTAGCATGCAAAAAGTCCACTACGCCATACAAAATGTTCCTTCGTACACGCATCTTGGCTTAATAATGTCGATTCATTCAGAGAATTGAATTCTCATGAACGAATCGACAGTTGGATTATAGCAGTACACCACGCAGCCTTTTTATCATGTTTTCTTAAAATTGAATTTAGTGACGACATCGTTTCATTCAATTTATGGCATTGTAGGTACACAGCACAATATTTACGGGTACTCTTATATTATGTACTTTGTTACTTAATACTATCAAGCATGCAATTGACTTATTCGAAGTTGGAAATAAACACTGAATTCCACACTATCCTTTCCTAACATCTATACATGAAAATGAAATGTCTTAAAATATTAAATAATAAGAATTTAAGGGCTTAGTATAATTTTCGACAAACACCTTGAACGAGCTCCCGTCCCAAATCGTCCCCCTTCTCGGCTGAAAGTTCAAGATGTTAGGCTACAACTACATATACGTATTTTTCAACTATACATACCATCGCCATTGCCAGTTGGATTTCATGTGTTATATTGTGCAACTATTTTTATTGAAACACATAATATATTGTAATACTGACTTTTAATATTTGGAACAAAAAAAACTTTATATGTCATCAATTGAATAAAAGTGAATACATTGAGATATTTTCGCCAAACGACATGGGAAGTACATATGTTAATAATACATGAAGCGGACAGGAATACAAGAGGTTGGGACCGTCCATGACAAGACATTTTGAAAGACGAAAATGTAAGAAGGTTAAACAATAAATGGACATTTCCATATGAGACAGTGAATGAATGTTGATGAGGTGATGGATAAATGCTAAGATAGAAAAATATGGCGTTTGGTTTTCTCTGCTTATTACATTAGAAGTGTGGTGTAGTCATACTTAAAATTGTTAAAAACATATTGTTTTTTAACAATTTTTCTTCAACTTCTATGACTTGATGTTTGAGGTAGTTAAATATGGTTGTTATACCTATATTTGAGTTTTTTACAGTTCTGCAAAACTCAAACATAGCAAAAATATTTGTATCACGAGTATCTGTATCAGTGAGATCACGACCCTCAGTCTTGAGGAAAAACACTATTTTGATAAGTATGTTTGTGGTTGTATTTTATATTTCATTACTTTACTTTGGGTATACTATAATTATATAATTTGTTTTCTAATTAATTATTCTCTGTTGGTATAAGAATCCAACTCTTTTTGGGGATATTAAAGATAAGTGTATAACTAATAAATAAATAATAAATAATGAACACTTCCTTGCACCCTGCGCAAGTGGCGAGTTTATTGCCGTATGGCAATTTCTTCCAACTAACCAGTGTTTCCAGCCCAGAGAAGAAATATTTGCGTGAGAAATGAATTTAAATAAATTTCTCCTCTGCTGGGAATCTTATTATTTTTTTAACAATTTAATAATTATTGTATGCGAGTGAATAAATTTTTTTGTAATAATAGGACAGTAAAATCACCGAAAAAATCATAAATACAAACCATCTTCAAAATTGTAACAGGGGCAGATAGGATTGTCTGCAAAGCTCGGGCATTCCCCGCCCTCCGAGGGTCCTGGTCCTCCGCCGTCCAGGGGCGTCACCAGCGACGCTAGCGCCACCAATATTAGAAGCATCACGTCACTGCACACATTTCTACTACATCTCTTCCTCTTTATCTTCTGATTACACCCTATTCCTCTTAATGGAATTTTTGGCTCGTGGCTTGTCTCGGTACTCCACCTGTCCGATCTGTTAGGATGCACTGCGAGTCCTCATTAGAACAATTTCATTCATCAGAACGTTTTTTTAACATCTGTTTATTGTTCAATTTATTTTGGTTCCAAATGAATTTACCAAAATATCACTTTTACTTCAAATTTTAAACACTTCTCAACAGGCCTGGTTTCTCAAAAAAAAATCTAGTACGATGTTTTCTGAAACAAAGAAAAAATAATACATTAATGACTAATATATATTCATTCATTCATACCATCACGGTATACCTTTGACTTGGGGTGACCAGCGACATGGGTACGAGTGTGCATTACCTTGCAAAATACCTAAACGATGTGTGGCATACATACATGCACGAAGCATGTATGTATGCCATACATCAGTCTCGTCTCAACTTAAAATGCACTACTTGAATTCAAACGTAAGTATGGTGGTCAAGGGAACTTGGAGTATAAAAAATACACATTAAAGGTACCTATATACATTTATTGTTTACTTTTTTGATCGACAATACTTTGAGGTCACATATTCTCTTCCATCAAAACTATTTTGACAACGAATTTTGCTTCCAGCAAATTGTTTGTTAAGATAGTTTTGTCCCCTAGAAATACTAGACGTACTCGCAATTTTAATAGAATATCGTTTACCAAACCTCTATAAAAACATCTTTTCCGAATTTAGTAATTTCAAAAAATATATTTCATGTCCTTGATTTGTGGAGCTTGTGCAATATAATATATTCAATAGATGACATACGTGTATACATGCAGTGAATGAACTGCGTACAGTGCGCACTCATATTTCGTATCCTACCCATTTTTGACAATTAAGGCCCTTGTATCCCTTGGGTTTACGGATGAATAGTAAATAACCATCTAATGTGTTAAACACGAAAAAATATTATATCTCACCTAATATGTGGTGTAAAATATTTCTTCGCGAAGAAAATATAAAATTTACAGGTTTTTTTTTTTAAGTTAGAAAAGTAATCAAAATATTACAATAATAAAAAACTCACGACGGACGGTAGATTTTCATATTCTCTTTCGTTTGAAGTAAAAATCTACTTCAGAGACCTTGAGTTTTTTAGTAACTTATAATAAAAAAATTAAAAAGGGTTTTACTAAAACTAATTTAACAAGAAAAGTATTAAACAAATTCAAATTTCAAAAAATTCATGCAATAGGATAAAGATGTAAATATACACTGTTTCTTATTTCAAAGACGTATCTTTTGAGAGTACTGGGGAAAAGATTTTCAAAATATTCTATATAGCCTACTATAGCTTCTTAATATTTTTGATTTGTACCTATTATGGATTTGTACCTTTCATGCTATTGTAACTAATTTATAATTTTTGTACTTGTATATTTACCCAGTAAAATAATTCAAGGTTATATCCGGTTTATTGTACCAATAAATATTAAAAATTATAAAATACTAATGCATTACTTATCAAAAATAATACTTCCGTTTTTTATTCCTGGGAATGTCTGCAATCAGCTATTGCAGTCTCAAAACAAGTCCAGAGATCTTGATTAAATGCCGACATGAAATTGTGAATTACACCTTAATTTTCATTTCTTTTATTTCGTTTCCATTCGGGTCGGTGAAAAGGCGAACATAATGAAAAGAATTATTACTGTGTTCGGTTGCACAACTTTTGAGCAATTAACACTCTTGCAACTAAATTCACTTCATTTAAATAACGGTGAAAGCTTCGAGTAGGTACCAGTTAACCACAGAGAATTCCAAGTGTGATCGAGGCAGTATGTACCAGACGATGCGATGGCTCAAGTATGCAATAACATTTTTCATTTCAGTCGGGGCTCGTTATATAAAACAAAAGAAAATAAACAATAGCTCTATGATTTTCAATGCCGACTAACAGAAAACATTCCTGTAGTTTGTCGGAACATTTTTTTTATTTATACGACAGGTGAGAGAGTTTTGATCTTTTTTTAAATATTCTCAGTGGAAGGTTATAATTTATTTTTTAATTTCAAAGCGTATTTTTTTGCATACATTTCTCAACATATTGAACAATATTATTGACTGCCCGGAACTTTTATCGAGTATTGACTTTAACGTACCAATGAGACGCTCCAGACATACAACTCTCTTCCGACCTAAATTACATATACAAAACTAATGCCGCAAAAAACTCAACTATAAACAGAATTATAAACACATACATAAAATATGAAAAGTCCCTTGACATAGACCTATTCAGTGACACAAAACATAAACTCGCTCAAAACATAAAAACAGGAATAAGATTATCACTTACGCACAACACGTATGCACATACACATATACACTTACACACACACACACATACACACCCTCACACACACATATGATTTTGTATCTTGAATATATGACTGTATTTTGTAATAAATTATGATAGTATTGTAAGCTAATAATTGATGTATGGAGATGATAATTGTTATATTTTTATACATATATACTATTCTTTGTACATTGTTAGCTTCAATTTGAAAAAATAAAAAATAAATAAAATAAAAAATAAAACAGAGACACCTGTTTATTGATTATTATCTATGATTTCACCAGTCAAAACTCTCAAAATGCTCATGTTATAGAAATTTTGGTGTCTGGGATTGTCAATTTTTCAAGAAGAAAATGTGTATAGTAGTGTTGGCCACAACGTACCTACTCCTTTATACTATGTAAACATTTATGTTAAAAATTCAAAATTA
Source organism: Molanna angustata (assembly GCA_963576475.1). Classification (NCBI taxonomy): domain Eukaryota; kingdom Metazoa; phylum Arthropoda; class Insecta; order Trichoptera; family Molannidae; genus Molanna; species Molanna angustata. The sequence goes on along the minus strand of OY754973.1, from coordinate 878,014 downwards.
GAAGACTGGGGAAACGTAAGACGCAGAAAGCAGACCCCACCACCATGAAGGACAATTGCTGAGGAAAAGAAGAAGACTTTGAATTTACACAATAAGTTCACACAAACTCATCACGGCTTATACTGTTGAGTGTTTTATGGAAAAAAAACAATTTCATCTCATTCTTTCGTATGTTTTAAAATATTGGCATCGGAAGCAAGTGTGTATACAACATTTAGGCAAGATTGTACTATGGAAAATGGTTTAAAATTTGATTTTACGATTCGACGCAGACAACAACAACACGGTTAGTGAGTATCATATTATTGTTCATCAAAACAACGGATGTTGAAAAAAAGAGTACGGATATTGAATGCGATAGGGCGAGACAGGTATACTTCGATTCTTTCTTTAAAAATATAGTTACTTAAAAAAAATATCGCATTGTTTTTCAACAATCATCGTTGAGTACCTACTAAACCAGTTTAGAATAGGGTGTCCCGAATCGGGAATACAATCGGGTGCCCCGAATCGGATATAGAATCGGGTGTCCCGAATCGGGAATAGAATCGGATGTCCCAAAAAAGCCGGCTAATCGAAAACACAACAGGCAAACATTAAAATCTCACAATGAGGTTCACCCATACTGAATGTTGACTTTTGTTTAGACGAGACTAGTGTGAGAGCACTCTTGCATGTGTCGTGCTGCTTTCTTTTATAACTCAAAGCCCCACTGCACACCTGTCGTTGGTTACCCCACGCTGTGCATAGAAGTGGAGAGTTAGACGTGCTGATGTCGAAAGATTTCTAGTAAACATATTCGAATCAAAATGGATTGCTTCACGAATCCGTTGGGTGAAAATTTATAATTAGATTTTGAAAAAGTTTTACGTAATTCGTTTCACGAAGAAATTTGTGCAATTAAGAAGGGTAATATATTTTGCATGCACTTTAGACATTAATCTACACTTGCAGTGTGTTTGTATCTTGCATATGTGTTAAGAGTCTTCGCTTGTAATTTAAATGTAGGGCGAAGTACGTAGATCTAGGTAAAGCTACAACATACAAACATACATACATATGTATATTCAATTATATTATACATTTACATAGGAAAGAGATGCACCGTTTTATTTCATGCGAATATTCTAGAAAATCTTAATTAACTACATAGACTCTTTGAGACGAGGTGGCTCGGCTATACTGCGACAATTCGTTTATACAACCTAATTGGAATTTCTTCTTCGAAGAAAGGAATATAATATGTATGTAACTATGATACTGCATGCTATTATAAAGACAATTTTAAATGATGAAGTACAGTTGACTTCCAAACAATACCAACATATTGTTAAGATCAAACTACATTCTCTCAGAAATGAGACGATCAGGTCTATATTATGTGGTGCCGAGAGCTTAACAAGATGGTGACGTAGCAGAAGACGCTTCTGGAGAGATTACGTGGTTGATAATAGTAATTCCAAATTTTTGAGACAAAAATTTCCAATAACAGAAGATTATCAGAAGAAGAAAAGAGAAGACTGTCCTCCTTGATGAAGAACAGTAACTGTTCTTCATCAAGGAGGAGGTCCAACTGTTGAACCTCTTCCTCCCAGGATAGTCCACCCTCTCAAACATATAATAAGACCTAATAAACGATGATGAAGAAAAATAAACTAAATTCAATATTCTCGGGATTTTGATTATTTTTTATTAGTATTTTTAAAAATTGACCGATTCTTAAAGAGGAATAGAAATGTACATACATACACACATACCATCACGGTGTATCCCATAATGTACAGAAACCAACAACATGTGTGCGGGTGTGCATTACCTTTAAAAAAAAGAAGCATAATACATGCGTGTATCTCTACACCAGTCTTGTTTCACCTAAAAATGCACTACATTCAAAATGGGTGGTAAAGCTCATTGCTGAACAATGCAATATTATTTTGCCTGTTATATTTTCGATTGCATGGCTCTTAAGGGACACCCGAAAACGTTATAATAGAAAAGAGTGGAAGCACTATTCTTAGCCGGTACTTCATAGCAATAGATACGTCAATGGAAAAGAATAATTAACACACATGATCTGGGGGCAAGTCTGATCAACAGGCGGAATCAAAACCATCCATGTTTATCCATACCATGGATATATGTAACATATGTGTATGTTTCATGTATTATATATATGTATCATGGATATAATATATGTAACATCTTAAGATATTATAGAATTTCATAATAATTATATCCATGATATGGGTATACGTGGATGGTTTTGATTCCGCCGGTTGACCAGACTTTCCCACCTGAATATGGAATCAATCAAAAAAAATGTTAAGGATACCGTTACCTATATAGGGGAGATAAATTTTCATAATACGCTATACGTCGTACGCTAAACAAAGAACATCAACTACGAAAATCATATTATTTACTTGACTCGTATCAACCAAAGGTTCAAAAAGTGACATAAATACATATTATGTAGGTTGTAGACATAAGATATTTTTTAAGTGTTATTATTGAATAAAACTATTGGCAAACATCTTCAAAAATTACGTACTGAGCATACCATAAATTTCGTTTTTTTTGTTTGGTCGGTAGATGCGAAAACCATCCACCGAACCGTTAATTCATCAATCCTAAAGAGGGTTCCCCAACAACGATCCAAATGGATTGGCAATAACATCAGCCATCCGGGTCTGTTTGTGACTATAGCCGAAGGAATCACGAAAGGCAATAACTATAGAGATCACCCTAGAGACATTTGTATGGACCAGAAGATCAGTGATGTACGCTGAAGCAGCTACCATGAGATGAAGATGCTGGCCGACTACAGAGATATGTGGAGAGATGGAGTGCTTAGTGCAGATTGCAATCCAGAGAAGAAATCTCCGACAAATTTGATGACCAATTTCGAAGAGGTGATGACTGTACGGTTGAGCTGCGAAGTCACTATCGTTTGGATACACTTAAAAATCAACGAATTTTTCGAGGAATTAAATAAAAAAAACAATCCATAAAAATTCTTGAAATCATAGCTCTCCAATATCAAATAGTACCTACTTACTTATTTTTCACCGATTTCGAAAAAAGGAAATTGGTTGGCAGCCAAGCGATACTTCTCTTTCTCCACTTCCGTCAATGGTTCCCTCCAAGATGATGTGTAGAAGATCTCTGTATCACAATACATGGCCTATCCAATATACGCGCCTTTAAGATATGGTTTTAACAACATGTTCTTAGTTTCTTAAATGAAAATGTTGCCATTAAAATAGTATGTAAGTACTGGAGAGTAAAAACTAGCCACTAGTTTTGGTGTATCCATCTGATAATTTTATCGATGCACTTAATTGGATGTAACAACTTCTTGCAGTAATCGAAACTTTGTCACCCTATAATATTAAGCAGAGTCGTTGGTTGGGGTTTGCAGAAGTTGTTCGTGGGTTTGTGATATTTAAATTCACGTCGTTAGAAAAACTTGTTACCAGAGACTTTGCCACGTTCACGTCAGACCGGTCGGTTTCCGCTATTTGATACCCTCTACATTCTACAACCTTCTTACTTTCAGACCTACTTACTTCTACAACTATGTACATACTAGCTCCGCCTCGCAGAAAAGTTTCATGATTTTTGTCACAAAGATAAAATGTGCACAGTTTAATGGGACTTGCGGATGAATGCATTAAATTTTCAAGATGCTGTGTTTTTATTTCAACTTATCGCGGATCTCGTCCTGCTCTTGAAGATTTGCAAGAAGCTGGTTAAGTTTGATATAGTATAAACTTACAGGAAATTATATTAAATCCAACAGTTTCCAAGTATATATATTTTTATTTTTTTTTTATTTTGCAACGAACCAAAATACAATAAAATCTATGTATTAATACGTGACGCGATAACTTCGGACACCTTTTAAAGCAAAATGCGCTCACGGAGGAGTGTGAGATTTGGCATAGATTTTATGGAGTGTAGAAAGCTAAAATTTATTTAGTTACAAATAAATGAGGTAAGTCGAGAGAAACATATTTCACATAAAACCAAATATTGCTCATAATCAAAATAAGAAGAAGAATCTTAAAAGCGGTGTTAGATGATTTGGAATTATTCCAAGGCGCCGATAGTTCAGTTTTGTGATGATCTACAAAAAAAACCGTTTTAAGTTCTTTAGAGAATGTTCTCTGGCTTTGAATATGTAGGTACTGTGAATATCTAGAGGAAATTCATTCCACTGTATAGGATCATTCACACCAAAGCATCGATAATAGTAAGCCGCCTTGTTGACTCTATGAATCAGATGACCGTAGTGTGAGATGTCTTACAGAGAGTCTGTTCTTGAATATATTGTGGATCTACATATTTTAAACGACGAAACGCTCTGAAACGACTGACGATATATTTTTGTTTTATATAATGGGATATTATTTAAAACATTTTGAAATGTTCAATAATATTTTAATACGTTTTAATTAACTAACTATGGATTTAGTAGTTTGGGTGAAATCGTGTAGGAAACCTAATTGAAATTCAACCATTACCCAATGTTCAATTGAGCTGAAATTTAACACACGTAATTAATAAATATCAATAAAAATACATGAATAACGATTTAAAAGAATATATAATTTATTTAAAAGATTCACGTTATTAAAATTCGCTTTCCATGTAGTTGTATTAAAAATCTCGATATCATGTGTATTCTGAGAACGCAGTCGAAGCTTTGCATATTTTGAAATAATTCAACAAACACGAGACATCGGTATACAGTTTTAGAGAAGCAAACCTTGCAGATGGTGCAAAGTGAAGCGAAATCTAAGAAGAAAATACACAAATGCAACGGAGTGACTTTGTCTGTACAAAAGCCCCATGTAAAATTTAGTCTTCGAAAAGTTTATGGAGACAAAGAAGTTAGGTAGGTTCCTATTTATGTTTACAGATATATTCTGCTGTAAATAAAATATACTTCCGGCTGCCGCGACGAAAAACTAAAAAAAACTTCAGTGAAAACAAACTATTTCGAAACAGCGAGACTTGTTATTGAAACCATTGCTATACAAGTAAATTCATACAAATTATTCATTTAAGGAAACCACAACAAATATAAGAATAATGTAGGCATTTATCCAAATAACAAACATTACTAAACAAATGAGCGATAATTTAGTTACTAATTGGATCACATCGTCAAACAAGACAACAGCAGCTTTAAAATATGGATTGCTGTGGGAGGAGTCGAAGGAAGGAGAAGAAAAGGAAGATCCTTCAATAGATGGAACGATCAAATCAAGGCTGCCATGGGAACAACGTTGGTTGGAGCGATGCGGCGACATGTCGAGAGAGATGGAGGACAACAATCCACGATGTTTTGAGCGATGCCGCGACCCTCAACAAAAAAGACAGCTACTTACTTCCTTTGAGATCCGGACTTTAGACCTTGCCACTCCAGTAGGCGGTAACGGATATCGCCTTGTCGTTTACTGTTTTTAGGTCACTTGTGCTGCATGTCATCTTAATTCGTGGGCATATTAGTAGATGGGCGTCATCCTGCTCCTCTTCGCAATCGCAGAACGTATCTTCCCCTTCCAGGAACCCTCTACTTATTTATTTTTTTACATCTAGTCACCCCCTGTCTCAGTATATTAAGGGTCCAGACCAAACGTGGTGTTCAGATCTTCAGATGGTGCCTTCCAGAGTCTGCTGCCGAGTTGTTGCCTCCATAGATCTGCTCTGTACTGTTGTGGAGGTTCCCAATTCGGTAGAAGTTATAAGAAAGTGCTTTCTAAACCAAAGTTTCGGTGCAATATCTGATGGTTGTGAAGGGGGTGTCTAGGGTTCATGGATCTGTTCGTGTAGAAGAGGACAGACAAAAAGAGATCACTTAGATAAATTCCATCGATTCTTTTCATATGGCTGAACCAGAACAGTGTGTTTACTTTCGTTCTATTTACAATATCATTCTATAAATTTCAGCCAGCTTTTATAACATCGTTTTATAGTATGCAAAGTTTTTAAGCGACCTGATTTCTAAGGCATTATTATAATTGATTGGAGAAGGTATGTTAGCGTGTTTTAATAAGTCGAAACTATCGTCTCCAAAAAAAAATCTCTACATATAATGAATAATGTATATGTACAAATGGGTTGGTGACAGAATAGTAGGTGGACCCGAGTTCAAATTTTGCCCCGACCGATTTCGTTAATCTAGCACGGAACTTTTGGTTTACACATTTAAGAGTATGGATGAAGATTGAGGATGTAAGTATGTCCAATGCCCGTGTTCAAGAGATATGGCTACACAAAAGGTTGATACGCATCTCATGGGTCGATTGAGTCTCCAATGATGGAAAAATAGAGAATTGCTGACCACTGTCAAGAGACGCAAAGTTGCAAACTTTGGCCACATATTTGGCTGATAAAAATGCCCTTATACAACTTACAGTGGAGGGGAAGATAAAGGGAAGACGGGGTATGGGACGTAAAAGAATATCGTAGTTTAAGAAACTCAAGCTGGGATCGGGATTCCGGATGAGGCGTCACTGGTTTGGTTGGCGCAAGATCGGGATGAGTTCATTAATTATATTTCATGTAATGATGGCCCATTAATTATTTCATATAGTGATGGCACGGAGAGACCGGTCTATTTGTATAAGAAGGAGGTGGGTTTACCAAATTAATATCAAACAATAATTCATACTGCACACATACACCTGTGTCATACTATCCACATACATACATACCTTGACAAATAGAGGATACTCTAACTGAGTAAATTGGGGTCATTATGGTTTGCCATCAGATTGTTTGCAGGTAGCTACATATGTAGTTATTTGTACATCATGTTCTGGCGCTCTGTTTGGGAATGAATTTGCATTTATATACAAATTAAGTTTATTTGCAGACTGTCCTTTTAAGGATTCTATATAATTAATTTATAAGAATATCGAAAAACATTATAACAAGGAATTCAAACGATTTTATCATTGATACGGCATCTTATTTTCAGAAGACTCCCATTGAATTATTTGTTTCCTCAGATCTCGACCTAAAAAAAAAGAAAAAAAAAAACCTAGTTTTTTTTTGCTTTTTTATAAAACATAGTTTGAAACTTAGCACGTAAAGATTTGTATTCAATTATATAATATAAATATTACACTACGGTGCCGCTACTGATGATCTTCTAATCTTCGTAATACATTTACTTGTTGCTCAATTATACGTTCTGCGAAGGTGCCCATTACACGAACTGTTTTATATTATTTAATACTGCATGAAGTTTTCGCTGGTCCACTAATAAAGCAATACAAAATTGTTTGTTTTATAAATTATGTAGACTGTTTAACTCTCTGTCAACTTATAAATAAAATAAATAATTGTTAATATAAATAATATATCATACAAAATTGGTCTATGACATATTGTTTACATTGATTTTGTTGTAATATTTTTTTGTATGACTGTATATTTGTAAGGTTTAATTTTATTTTATTGGTGGGCTGTATTTAATATTGTGTTATTTTATTTTAAGTAATTATTAGCAAGTTGACTAGTTAATCACGGTCTGCCATCTGTGGAATGGACGGTCATTTATTTGTGATTTATTTTGACATCCGAACAGAGGGCACAGAGGGCATATCTATGCAGTTTCTCGATCGTTTGCAGTAAACGTCAGTTCGTTGGCCGACTTCGGCGGGTTTAATTGATCTCCTGCGGGTTACACATCACGTATTTTTGGTGCTGTGTACCTACTCGTACTTGTGGATAAGATTCTGTTCTGTGATACGACTGTAGATCCTTCCCAAGACTGTGATCAAGGATATTGAACGTCGGAGCTGTTCCTGTGTTCCTGTGAAGATAGAAAGACACGTCTCAAGTAAGTGACTGTCTTTATAATTAACATGTGGAATAACAGATCTCGATTTGTAGTGGACTTACCATTAACAATTTTTGTTTTATGGAATTTAAGCCCCTAAACCCCCATCAGCGGGTACCTGACATGCCTGCTCGTCCAGTTTTTGACAAAAGAATTTTGTTTATATTATAAATCGTATACCCACAGGTAGGCTGCGTCTTGTTTATTGATAATATTTTTTTATGCATTGTTGCCAAAGACCTTATAAACTATACATTATTATAAGGTCTTTGATTGTTGCTTTGTTATGTTTATATGTATTGTGTACGAAATATACCAAATCTTAAATAAATAGATAAATTATTAAAAACATGTTGTTAATCATCTAGGGATACAATGTTTTATTTCTAGATATTGTAAAGTGAAACATTGTGTATCGTATCATTTATATTGTTTTACAGTAGATTAGGTATTTTTCTTTAACATGCTCTGTATTTGAATTAGTAAAATGGAAGTAAAAATCTATAATGACGTGAATTTTTTATTTTATTTAATCTTATATATATTATAAATATTAACATTCCGCACCTCGTCTTTGTATGAACCTTTGACTAAAGAAAATCCCTCACTCTTTCGTGCGCGCAGTTTGCTTTAAAGTTTTCGCTTCACATATTAATATACCTAGATAATTTGTATGTATAGGAAGGTAAAGCAAATGTGGGAACAGAAGTAAAAAATGAAAGGGTTAGAGAATCCCGTGAAATGTGTTGTGGGAATAACAACTTCCGGTGAAAATAGCAATTAGTTTCGGGAGACAGAACAGGAGAACATAACAAGTGGAAAAGTAATTAAAAAGAAAAGTCCTTTTTGTTCTGTATATGATTACCTTTGTAAACAACAGACCAGCGCCTAATAATTCTCCTTTATTGGACCTCGGACCTTCCTTTTTTATTTAAAAACGTGTTTTGACATAAAGAGCTGTCTCCTTCCGCCAACAGGCTTCGGGCACTGTAATCTATCGCTAGACAGGGACACAAATATGTTTGTAATTGTCACAATTACGCCGCCATAAAAGGACATTTCCGGATCTCTGACCATAACACTCACCCCCCCCCCTATTTAAAATGTGCCGAAAATGAATTTCATATAACAAATTTTAATATATTGCAGAGAAGTCAATTTGTTAATGATGTTCAATACATTAAAACATGGAAATATGAACTTATATATCGACATATTTGTACATATTTTAGAGATATATGTTAATTTTATTTATTTATATCAAATGGATTGTATTACAAATGTGCGTGTTCAAAAGGATACATACTATTTTATTTAAAACATATTTTTATTTATTTATTTATATCATCTCGACACTTATACAATCATTTATACATACTATCCTAACCTCACTAGGACTACGCCTGTTTCGAGGTAGGAGATTTACAATATTATATTTATACATTACATCTACATCCATGCACCCACCACACAAAAATACAATATTTATTATATTCAGTTGGGTACCTTAAATCATTATTGTGACAATAATATTATTCCACAGCAAAAAAAGGCACACCCAACTGTTACAATTAATGCAAGGTGCATGGATATAAATGCCAGTGTGACCACACAGTAAAAATATTTTTAACATGTAATAAGAAAAAATAAATTACAAATTAATTAAAATCATATCAGGTGAGTATATAAATTTTGAGTTGTTTTTTGAACAATGGAAATGAATTTATTTTTTAAAGGCATTCGGGAAGATTGTTAAACATTAAAGGAGCTTGAAACAGAAAATTATTATTTAGACCAAAATATGCTCTTACATTTACAGCCATATAGTTTAGGGATAATGCCATTCTAGGGGTTCGATTTTGTTGGGTTCTGTTAGCTATTTCAATGCTAGTTCAAAACTTGCACAAGGTTTGCAACATTATATTATATACCTCCACGTATGATATTGCTTATGTCTGTTCATTAAATAATTGATAATACATAATTTATAGTGATGAAGGGTTTCAATCAAAATAACTACTCACAAGATCAATACTGGTTTATTCGAAACAAATGAAATTACAATATATGTATATTATAATAACTTAATTAATTTGTGATGTCGTGGGTCGGAACTAATAGATAAAGATTTAACGCGACTCTATTTAATGGAACGATCAACACATGAATGTTCGTTGTTCGTTGATCCTCATCAATCTTCGGGAGCATTCGAGAATCCCGAGGTCGTGCGTGTTGCAGCCGACCAGGCGCTGCTACAATATCATCACGACATATCTCACGGCAATGAGGGGTGACTAGCGACAGGTATGCGGGTATGCATCTTGTGTGTTCCTTACAAAAGCACGACACATGCGTGCATGCCCATTGCTGTACTATGTGAGATGTTGATTTGCTTGTTGCATTTTCGGCTGGCTCTTACAGGACACTCGAAAACAATAGAAAAGAGTGCGAGCATAAATAAATATTGAATTTCTAAAGTTTTTTCTATATATCATGGAAATCTACGAATCGGAAATCGTCACAATCAATAGATTGAAGACTACAGAAAAAAAGACTGAAGAGATGTGGCTGGCTGAGAAAAAGTTGGGACATTCATACTTATTAATTTATTTGTTTATGACACTTCAATGATAATGAAACCCTGTTCAAGGGCTAGCAGTCTATACTTTTGATGGCGATTATATGTTGTTGAACAGGATGACCGTTCCTAAATTAGGGTAAACATTATTCCAACGTAATTATATTAAGTACGAACTTATTTATTTATTTATTACAAAAATCCAGTACAATATAAACGTTTATGCTTACGATGCTCGTCATTGAGCGATAACGATGGATGGGAGTCGTGTTTGCTGCGAACTAAATTAAATATAACGAAAAACGAAAAATCATAACTGACTATCGTGAACTGACAGCTTCAAACATTAAAAAAATATCATTAAGAAGGCATCATTGGTGAACGTTGCACAAGCGCATATAGTGATTACGTGAACCAGCCGATTACAGGTCGTAAGCCCTGTATGTGCCTTATGTTCCTGGTTCTTCTATAATATTCCAACGTCGTCTCTATTGATATGTGAAAAAAATGTTAAAAATTGAAAAAATATAATGAAAAAAAATAATATATTATCAATCAAATATGGATGTTTCCACTCCTATAGCCTCAAGGCATGTTCTGGGGGCTGAAGTGAACGTATTTTTTTCTCCTATTTTATTAAAATGTATGTACTTTTGTGATAACTGGTACTTTTACAGTTAACAGTAATTAAATATATATAAGAGTGAAGTACAATAATTAGATTGTATATGAACCATAACGTGAGAGCACTTTCCTTGATCCAAACTCGATCAATCCCCCTCCTTACCTCACACATTCCTTTATATTAAAAACCTTTCTCCCGAAGATTGCCGAATCCCCCCGTTCGTATAATCTCGTAAACCGCTATACAGATTGCCTTATAAAAGGCGCAAACAATATATCACAACTTTCTTTTATTGGTATTGTAGTAATTTATGGATACGATACTCCACAAGTCACTCAATGAGATATAGAAAGATACTCCACAAGTCACTCAATGAGATATAGAAAGATACTCCACAAGTCACTCAATGAGATATAGAAAGATACTCCACAAGTCACTCAATGAGATATAGAAAGATACTCCACAAGTCACTCAATGAGATATAGAAAGATACTCCACAAGTCACTCAATGAGATATAGAAAGATACTCCACAAGTCACTCAATGAGATATAGAAAGATACTCCACAAGTCACTCAATGAGATATAGAAAGATACTCCACAAGTCACTCAATGAGATATAGAAAGATACTCCACAAGTCACTCAATGAGATATAGAAAGATACTCCACAAGTCACTCAATGAGATATAGAAAGATACTCCACAAGTCACTCAATGAGATATAGAAAGAACAGTACTGTGTCTATTGCTAAGCGATAAAATAAGAATTAAATAATGAGAGATAATCCACTGTGTGGTGAATATTAACTAGGGACGAAGAGTGTGCTGACTGTAGACCTCGTACAACAAAGAGAGGTGTGGGACGACTGCAACTGCGGTGGAGGGATGATATTCGACGATATGCTGGCACATCCTGGATGGAGACTGCACTGGATATAGGCTGAAGTAAAAGAGGAATAGAAACGAGTGGATACACTTTTGTTTCACAATCATTTGCGTGAGAAATTATCTGAAGTCTGAAGACTGTGAGATATTTTCGGGCCTTTACAAAGCTGAGTCAACAGTCTCAATCTATATGGGATAGTAAAAAGTTTGTAGTGTGTGGATAACAGAGCTTTTATTAATTTTGAATTCATAAACTTGAGTAACGCCCCGTATAAGTATGTTTGTAACGACGTAGTGATATAATTCACTGTGTGTGTGTGTCTAAGTATGTATATTTGTCTTGCTGTGTCTCTATGACTGGAATAACGAGGTGTTAATTAATATGTGAAAGGGTGATTATTTCACCTGTTCAAAGGGCATCCCTTATATATGTAGCTTCACAAGATCAGCGGTTTCCAATTTGATTTTGCTATGGACCCTGATTGATGTATCTCTTTTAAGCGGAGCCCCATCTCGACAGCAAAAAGGCAAATTGTAACAACAACGTTTCTTTCAGATTTCGATAATGGTGAGAAGACTCGGTGAAGACGTTTGGTACATTTTTAAAATGGATTTTCCTCTATTAACACGAAAACTATATAATTTAGAAAAAAAAGTTTTTTAAGGTAAAGGGATAGGCTTCAAGGTACTTTTTGGATGTTCGTTGCGCCGTATTCTTAAAAGTTATGCCTTCAACAAAAATATATATTATTTATTCATTATTTGTCTATATATTGGCTTGACAAACTTTCTTTCATCTTGTGTACTTTTTTCGTAATATTTTTTTTAATAATACCTGTTTTCTCAAACTTTTCATCCATAACTCAAAACTTATAAGGCTTAGAAACATTAATGTTTTTTTAAATGATAGGTATTTTATAAATCTAAACATTGGCTTGATACGTTTTCACACAATGTTCTCACTTTTTTTGTAAAATTAAATAAACCATAGTATTTTATGTAATACTCGATTCAAATACACTTAGGGCCGTATTTATAAACCATTCTCAGTGCTTAAGTCAATGCTTAGCACAACAAAATGTATGGAATTTGTCATGCTAAGCATTGAGAAAGATCTTAGTACGTTTTATAAATTCGGGCCTAACTAGGGCGCACACGATTGTAATCTTTAAGCACGTTCATTCTTATACAATAGTTAACAAAGTTTGCATTTGACCTGCCTACATTGCCTTACCCTGCCCCTTATGATGCATGTATATTAACTTGTCTACTATGCCGACCGCCGTAGCATATTGTGAAGTCGTTCGGACGTCCTGGGTTCGATTCCCAGAAGATAACATTTTTTATGGACTGGAAAGTTATCATTTGTCAGTAAACTCGCTACTTTGGTGGGGTGAAAGGAAGTATTCATTATTATGATAATTTGTGAATGATGGTTCTTTCCACAGTTTGTATTATGTATTTTAATAATGTCGACTGTCTGTTTTCAACGACAAAACGTCCAAAATTCTCAGAAATATTGTGACCATTCCACGGACCACCATTAAGGAACCGCTGTTATGGGGTATAATATGATCACAGGGGTTGTTTATTGTTTATTCTGAAACGTGCGATACTTTAATGACCATTATATATTGTGTCGTAAAGCGAACCCGATGTTGTTTGTCCCTGAAATTGGTAGGGATCTGACATAAACTTTGCAAATTGAAACGGATGTTTATTTTACCCTTAGATTCGCGACCATGACTAGCCCTGCAATTCTCTTTTTCATAGCGACGTCGCTATGTGCAGATTAGACAAATAGGTGTTCGAGTTCACTTAGTTTAGCAATGAGGTTCGCCACCAATTTTGAATGTTGCCTTTTCAGGTTAAACGAGACTGGTGCGTGGGATACACGCATGCGCCGTGTTTCTTTTTATACGATTTACAAAAGAATTAAATGGTTCTAAGGTATATAATATAAAGTCACTAAGCGCTATGATAAATAAACTATCTTCTTGGATTCTCAACAAAGGTAGAATGAACATTGAAAATATATTTTTTTAAATTATAAAATGATATAAAACCGTGATTTTAACATGTATATTATAATTTGTATCAAAATAAAAAAGACAACTTTGTGATCACCGCTTAATTTTTTTTATTCTGTTAAATAAGAATAAAAATTCCCTCTACATGTTACTGGAACCACGTTCCCTTCCTCAGGAGGATACAAAGTATACTAAACACTAAACAATTGTACAGACTTAAAACTAAGAATCATAATAACATGGGCAGAGTGTGGACGGGGACAATAGAAAACAATAGGTAGGGGTTGTAGTTAGGTTGTAGATTGGATTATTTGTTATGTACCTATAGGAAAGATATTAAGTATAGGGTGATTAGGAAATTGTATTTGACTATTTATAATATAATTTTTTAAATTTATATTTTTTCTAATTTCTAACATTTCATAGCTCCGGTCACTAATATTATAATTTAAAATTTATGTGCCTCACAGCAAACAATGTTTTTATATTTCAGAATTTAAAATAGATTAGCATTGGGGATTGGATTGGCATTTTGGATCTAGTTGATCTGTTTTGTGTGAGATATGTGTATGTCTGCCATAATGTTCATTGAAGTAGTGTATGTCTGCCATGATGTTTATTGAAGTAGTGTATGTCTGCCATGATGTTCATTGAAGTAGTGTATGTCTGCCATGATGTTTATTGAAGTAGTGTATGTCTGCCATGATGTTTATTGAAGTAGTGTATGTCTGCCATGATGTTTATTGAAGTAGTGTATGTCTGCCATGATGTTTATTGAAGTAGTGTATGTCTGCCATGATGTTTATCGAAGTAGTGTATGTTTGCCATGATCTTTATTGAAGTAATGTATGTCTGCCATGATGTTTATTGAACTAGTGTATGTCTGACATGATGTTTATTGAAGTAGTGTATGTCTGCCATGATGTTTATTGAAGTAGTGTATGTCTGCCATGATGTTAATCGAAGTAGTGTATGTTTGCCATGATCTTTATTGAAGTAATGTATGTCTGCCATGATGTTTATTGAAGTAGTGTATGTCTGACATGATGTTTATTGAAGTAGTGTATGTCTGCCATGATGTTAATTGAAGTAGTGTATATCTGCCATGATGTTTATTGAAGTAGTGTATGTCTGCCATGATGTTTATTGAAGACGTGGTTATAAGTACAGATGATTGTGTAGACAGAGAATTATCACCCAGTACATTATATTGTCACTGTAAAATTGGAAACTGCTACCCCGAGAACAGGATTTCCTAGTTGAGCAGCAGTACTTTTATTTGTTGGTGTTGTAAAATATTTATTTATTTATATAATTTATGTACAGGTGTACAAAGGCGGTTTTATTAAGGAAAATTCTTCCAACCAACCAGAGCTACGTGAAGTCACTAAAGTTAAATTGGTAGGTACAATAGTATTAAGTGAGAAATAAATTGAATAAAAATAAAATTGAGAAGTAAGAAAAAAAAAGAAAGAGAAAAAAGAAAAGAGAGTAAAAAAAATAACACTGATATAGCAAAGAAGGAGGTTACGGAAGGAATTTAGGAACTATTTGACAGATAAAGATTTTTTAGTTTACCTTTAATTATTTGAATAGATTGAGATGACGTCACTTCATCACTTAGGCTATTCTATAGTCTAGCTGATTGTACTTGAAAAGAATTATGTATTGTGAATGGGGATAGCTAGTGTAGTACGTTCAGCAGATCGAAGGGGTAGGTCGTAACATGACAAGAAAACGACGTTATTTTTTTGAATATTGTAGTGAATAGGGATTAAGAATAATCTTATAAAGTAATGACAGAATGTGAATGTTACGACGGTCTCGTATCTTTGGCCAACGAAGATACTAGATAATACTAATAATGCATACAAATATGATGTGATAAGAAAAATTTAAACGTATTTTTTTATATTTAGAATCAGCTCACAAGTAAGATAAGATCCAACAAACTATGCCACAAAGGCTTGGCTTGTATTAGAATTGTAAATGTCGAGAAAGAGCATATTATATAATTTCAGTCAGCGGTTTATTAAATTAACTTGAGATAAAATAACATTGATCCAATATAAGGTCTGGAGAGTGTTTAACTATTTGGATGCGGTGTATGTGAAGTGATGTACATAGAAGATATCTACATACATAGGTAGGAAGGTACTTAAATAAAGGACGATATGTCGGGAACAAAGTTAGATAAGTGGTCGAGAATTGGAGGTGGTCGGAGTGTTTTGCCGTCAAAACTGTACACGGACAGTAGAAAAACTTTGGCCTAACGGACCTCAAAAGGCCTCCACGGCCAAACCATACAGATACATTTAATGTTCAGATTTGCGGCGGGACATTACCGACAGACTTCGCCAAAATAATTTCTATTCATTGCTACCAATATTACCACACACAAGTTTACTAGTAATATACAATTCTGCCAACCATGCCAAAGATGAAATAAAGTGGACTATTAACTATTCTATACATACATAAACAAACCCACATATATTAAGATGGTGGCAGAGCGATCATCGCACTGGATTAGTGATCCAGTGATGGAGAGTTCGAAACCTACTCTAGCTGTCTCGACCGATTTCGTTCACCAGCACAAGCATTTGTGCTTTATTTAGGGAATGTATGTACATATATTATGTAATTCATTCTACAAAAAAATATTGGTCCGTTATTTGCGATCGTTGTAAATATTTGAAGTATTTCTGGCTTGGTTCAAATTTAGTTTGGTGATAATTCCGAGACATCTCAGTGAAAACGTTCGGTCGTAACTAATCGAATCCGTGAAAAAATACTGTGTTTCTATTTTATTTGTTAATAACATTCATTAACTTTTTTAATATACTTTACATAATATAAACAAATATATTGCACACTTAGGTATGTAGTTGTATTTGACGTTTGGTAACGAAAGATTACAAGAGTTTGACATAAGAAAATGACTACAAACATAATTTATAATGCAATTTGCTATTCGATGTAGGGACATGATCTATAGCAGGGGTAGGAAAACTTTTATATTATTATTTTAAGGGATAGAAGGCCAGATTAAATAAAAATAATTAAAAATCTCAATCGTATTTTTTTAAAAATATGGGGAAGTGAATATATTTTATTAATTTATGTATGGTTAAACAATGTTCAGTTTCTGTTACTTTTCACTTCATTTAATTAAAAATAATCAGCTCGTCTAGATAAATTCAGTCTTCTTTTCTTTTTTCGATTGTCTGGTCAGCAATTCATGCTAGTTGCAATTCATGCGAATGAGATGGGGAAGTTTAAAGTCTATTTTATAAAAACATATGATTTTTGACATAGGTATGTATGTACCTACTACCTATGATTTTTAATTTCGATATTTGCTCGCGGGCCGCACTGAAACACGCGGCGGGCTGCAGCTTGCCCAGGACCGATCTTTGGTATCTATACAAAATACACAAATTTGTGTTGAAAAAATTATTTAGATGAATCATGTAATATTTATACATGTCTAGAAAATTGAGTTACCTACCTACTATAACAAACGATAAAAATATCAATAAACATTTCTCATATTTTTATGGATCTTCGCTTATATACAAATATAATAAATTCACAATTATTATTTTGTGAGTGAATTAGAGCGGCAAATCTTACAATAGTCAGTTGATATTTTTTTCTTTTGATCATTATTTATTGAAAATCTTTCGTTTACGACGACAGTTTATCTCACAAAAAGATTCTTAAAAACTCGCGGGATATGACCAACACTTAATTCTCCACTATATTAGTCAGTAGCGAGTTGTAAATAATTAAATATTTTCATATTTATTTTTGTTAGTATTGATTCTAGGGCAACTCACAGGTAGGTACTTTAGTATGTTTAATATTAATTAAAACGCACCGAATAACAAGTTGCCACAATCTGTAAACTTTCAGAGATCTTGACTAAAAACACAATTTAAAAATGTGTCTCCACCGACAATCTAACCAGGAATCTTTGGCTCAGCAGTCAGATATCTAACTAACTGAGCCACAAAGGCCGACACTAAATATAAAATGTATAAATTTATAAAATAAAACGACCACAATTCGATCCACAGTTTGTATATTTTATATTCTTCAAAAACAGGTCGATAGTTTCACCTGCATGGTGAAATTGCAACCACAGATGATATTTAAATGATAAATTGACGCGTTATCTGATCAGTACCCCTAGACAACGTGTCATTTAGCTCAAGAAAGATAACTTACATTGATATTGATACATTGAGTTATCTTTTATTGAGCTAAATGACATGTTGTCTGCTGTCAGTCTGATAACAGAGCATCCTTCAATATTTTTTGTCGTCAAATAATTTGGATCAATAATATATATTGTTTGAGTAGCTTATTATACCATGTTTCCAAAAATCTACATTAAAAATTTGATTCATAACAAAATTTTAATGTCAAATAGTCAACCTTAATATATCAAATGACAATTTCACTATGAAGAAGTTGTTTATCTCTCCATACTATGGAATAGTGGAGAGTCATGATTTCATGAATTTTTAAGCGTATTTTATTTTACATCAATTTCTCAACGGGTTTCATTTAGAGAGTGCACACTGTGAGTTTCGTCGTTATGTGTTTGTATGTATGGCGTACGGCGTTCGGCGTACGGATTATCTTTTTTGTGTCCTCTCTACAGCCCAAACTATAAGTCCGATCGACTTCATATTAACATCATATGTGTAAAGTGAATAGACCTAGAGCTGATTAGTTTTCCATAGATAACCGTTAATTTATTCTCTATGATTTCATCTGTCCAAAATTATCAAAATGCTCTTACGGTCTGGAAAATCGAGTTTTTTGTAAACTGTTTGAAATTTCGATACAACAAAAATGCACTCATCAAAAATGCATTCAAGGATTGTCAAAATTAAAAAAAAAAAATCTATGGTTTGCCATATCAATGTGAAATAAATTTCATATTTGAATGAAAAATGTATATAACGGAAGTAAAATAGCTTCTGTAAGGGAAAATTGAGTGATCAAATTCATATTGATATTGTATGTGTCTCTATAGACAAGTGTATTTTTTACCCTCCACTTCTATCTTCCTCAAGGGGTAGGAAGTGAGAACCGAACACCGCATTCTTGTATTTTGACACATACATCGCCTCATCAACATTGATACACTGTCTCATACTTGCTCATCTTGCTAGTAATTCAATTTTACTTAAAATTTCTCAACAGGTATTAAGTAGAAAATACATACTATGAGTTTCGTGACAATGTTTTTGTGTGTATGGTGTATTGTGAAAACTTTTGTCCTCTGGGAATTTTATATTTAAAAATGCATTTAGAGATTGTTAACATTTCAAGAAGAAAAAATGAATGCAATGGTCTGGAGATTTTAGTGTTGGGCACAACTCACTCGTTTTATATTTAATAATAGTTATTTTCTTATTCGAGGTGGAGACGAATCAAACAAATAAGAGATCATTCCAATTGGTCCAGCCATTCTTGAGTTATATATTGTGTAACTAACCCGACATTATTTCATTTATATACATATTATATATTTTATGAAAGTGGTCCATCGGTCCATATTTCAGAAGTGTAGGTAGGTACATAGTTCACAATTTATTTTTTTATTTATTTATAATAAACATGACATTTTACATACAGAGGTTTGACAACATAAATATAAAGGTACATATATAAAAAAAAGATTAAATGCTATACATATTTCAGACAGAGACAATGGGAAGGTGCACATACACATCCAAACCATTGACACTCTCTTGCACTTTGCTGTCAATTAGCGAATTGCTCTCCAATACGCTAGGGATAATCCCTGTGTTATATTGGATGCAGTCTTTGGTTTTGTAAGTTAAACAACATTATTTTAAAGTGGATTCAGCACAATTGTTCATACACCTAGCATACATCCACAGGCACTCTCCATACTCACGTAATATACTGGACCATAAACATACACACACACATCACACATACACACATACAGTAAACAAAAAGAAAGTCATAATAAATGAGAAAAATGTTATTGTGGTGGATTTGATTCAATGATCCATAAGGTTATTTCCCTTTTGAACCTTTGGTAGTGATTGATATTTTTAATATAATCTGGGATGGTATTGTAAACACTGGGAGCTTGATATGTATAGTGTCGCTGAGCAAGGCTAGTGTTTGGATGAGGGATATGGTAATTTAAGTGAGATGACGTACGTGTAAATCTTGTTTGTTGTGTTCGTGTTTTATCGGTGTCTTTAAATGTGAAGTAGCAAATAAGGCATTTAGTATAGAGTTGATGTAGAGTTAAGACTTTGAAGTTTTCAAAAAGGTTTCGAGTAGGGAATCTTATAGGGCGGGACAAAATAATTTTGATCACAAGTTTTTGACTCTTATAAACAGAATCTAATATCGAATTTGCGCAGTTGCCCCAAATAAGAATGCCGTAAGTAATGATGGATTGACAGAGTGCGTAGTAAATAGTTTTGATAGTTTGATGGTCGACAATATTTCTTATACTCCTGAAGATATATACTAACTGACGTGTTCTTTTAGTGACATGTTCTATATGTTTATCCCATCTAAGTGATGAGTCTATGGTTACTCCTAAACATTTGATAGAATCTGCTCTCTCCAGAGGTAAACAGTGACAAGGTACACCATTATGGCAGTCATGAATAGTTAATGTATGATTGGCCGATAGTAGAGGTCTATTTTTTATGCCAAAGGTAAGATATTTGGTCTTTGTCACGTTAAGGGTCAAAAGGTTATACTCTAGCCAAGTTTTTACTTTGAGAACCTCCCTTTGCGCGATAGTAAAGACATTATCCCAAGTATCTGCGTGAAAAATCAATGAAGTGTCATCAGCAAATGAAATAATTCTTCCCTCAATTTCCATATCGCATAATTGATTTATGTAAATGAGGAATAGGATAGGACCCAAAACACTGCCCTGTGGAACTCCATAGTTAATATCTAGAGAGGATGAATGATGATTTTTGAGTTTAGTAGTCTGTGTTCTATTTTTTAAGTATGTGGTAAACCATTTCAGAGAGTTGGATTTAATTCCAATCTGAGAAAGCCTACCCAATAAAATGGAATGTGAGACTGTGTCAAAAGGTTTTGATAGGTCAAGGAATACTGTCAAACATTTTTTCCCTTTGTCTACAGAATTGTAAATTGATTTTGTTAAGTGTAATAGAGCAGTTTCTGTACTCATATTTTTGCGAAATCCGAATTGGTTATTGGATAGCAGTTGATTTTTATCTAAGAAGTTGACCAGTCTAGTTTTTACAACCTTTTCGAATATCTTTGAGACAGTGCTTAAAAGTGAAATGGGGCGATAATTCTGAATTTCATCCGTAGCTCCATGTTTATGGATGGGAATTATAATAGAGTTTTTGAGGGCATCTGGAAATATACCAGTTTTTAGGCTAAGATTTGTAATGTGGACCAACGGTTTAGCAATACATTGATAGTTATTTTTAATAACATGTGAAGGAATACCATCAATGCCTGGTGCACTATTTGATTTAAGACTTTTTATTATGTTAATTATTTCAAACTCACAGGTTGGCTCAAATATCAATTGTGCATTTGTTAGTGAAGGTAAATTATGTATTTTCTGTATCAGTTCAGCTTCGGAGCAATTTATTTGATTTAGTATTTTGTCAGCAAGTTTCTTTCCAACATTATTGTAGTAAGTGTTTATGTGTTCCAATATCTTCTCAGGTTGGTTATCGAAGTCTATAGGTCTTCCATCTATTTTTAGCGTAGTGGGGGACTGATTAGCAGTATGTGGGCTAGTAATTTCCTTAATGACTTTCCATGTTTCTTTTTTGTCAAAGTTAGCTTCAATAATTTTTGATCGATAGTAATTTTCTTTTGTTTTTTTAATCAAGGAGTTACAGATGTTACGGTACCGTTTGTAGAATGTAGTGGTTTGGGGATTGTTTAACCTTAACATTTCTCTATGGAGTTTATCTCTCTTTCTGATACAGAATAGTAATCCATCTGTAATCCATGGCTTAATTTTAATGTGGCTATTTTTCGATACGATTTTCACTTCGGTTGCTTTGTTTATATGATAGGATAGAGTCCTGATAAAGTTATTCGTTGCATGGTTTACTTCATTCGATGAAAGTATCTCATTCCATTTTTCATTCCTTATATTTTGTTCGAGTTCAGGAATATTTATTTTCTCAACAACTCTATTGATCTTTTTTATCGAAGATTTTTTGCCAGAAAAGGCAATTATTGTACTGTAGTGATCAGTTATTGCTGTCTGATACACCATCGATATTACATGTTTATTTGTTCTCATCATTATGTGGTCAATACAAGAGCTAGAGGAGTTAGTCACACGCGTTGGTGTATTAATATATGATACAAGACCATAGTAAGCCATAAGTTCTAAGTAAGCAATTTGGTTGGGAGATGAGTAATTCAGAATATCGATGTTGATATCTCCAAATAGATAGATATCATCAGCTGGTCGAACCCTAGAGAGAGCAGAATTCAACGAGTCTACAAATTCATGAGTGTCTTGATATTGTGGTGACCTATAGACAGCAAGGATTGTAGTTGTGGGAAGTTCGATTTTTAGACAAGAAGCTTGCGAGATGTTAATTTCTGAGACATTTGGAAATAGAGAATTCTTAAGATAGACAATGACTCCATCCGCTTGAGTTGAACAGTTTTTAGTATAGAATTGTGTATGGTTAATAAAATGGTTTGGAGGTGTTTTATCTTTGATCCAGCATTCAGTTAATATTATAATGTCAAAGTCATTACCCAAATCACATATGTGGACTAGAAATTCATCAATATTTTTAAAATAGCTTCGTATGTTCATTGCATAAATTTTAAACTTATTGTGATTTAAGGTCAGTTTTTTGTAATCCGCGGGAGTTTTAATAACATGATTAACGATATTTATGTGTTCACTTATGTCATTTTCAATAAAATCAGCCATAATGGAGTTTATGGTAGTATGAATCAAGATCAATCAATGAATACCAAATATGAAAAAGAGTATGTTTACACAGTCGCACATTCAAACATATAGTATCATATACGCAGACCAGAAAAAATAATAATAAATAAAACTAAAGACATGTACAGACACACACCCGCATACACAAACACAGACAGACGTAGATACAGATATATACAAATTCAATTTTCAAACAATATAAAAAACAGTATGCAAACAAGGATTTATAATGTATATGAGATTGCTGATTCCTCAAGTTTAGTCACATCTTCTTTTTTAGGTCATCAAGGTTATTAATAATAACAACTTTGGATTTATCATTTTCTCTTGTGTAGATTCTTCCATTTTTGACCCAAACAAATTTAATGTTGTTATTTTTGGCGAAAGATTTTGTTTGTGACAGCAGAAATTTGCGACGCTGAGATAGATGTTCGGAGATGTATATTGTTTTCCCTTCACCCGGAATACCGATGTCAGATGAGAATATTTTTTTTGTTGTATTGCTTCCATCGCTTACTGAATTTTTACAGAATATCCTGTGTAAAGATAAAAATTGGTCTCTCAGCTTTGTAGATTTCATGGTGACAATTATAGGTCCTGGATTAGCACTTTGTGGCATCGTTTTCTTGACTCGGTAGATGTCGTTTATGTCATCACGATTATCTATTTCATAAGGGAATTTTATAATTCTTGAGATATTCTTGAATATATCTTTTATATTTTCCTTAGGTGTTTCTGGGCATCCTCTAATTTCGATGTTATTTTTAAGATTTACATATTGTAGTTGATCAAGTTTTGAATCGTGATTTTCAAGTGCATTTTTAAGGATATTATTTGTGGACTTAAGTTGGTCAATTTCCGTGCGAAAGTTTTTTGCTTGTAATTCTAATGAAGTTACCTTTTTTTGCATGTCGTCATATTGCGCGGAGATAAATTTAAGTGTTTCTAATATATTTTTATTTTGTTCTAATATTTCTGTATGTTTTTTATAATTTTCATCTATTTTTTGTTGAATTAATTCGAACATGTTATTTTCATTATGATTATTAATTACATTTACTGGCAACACAGTACTAATATGCGTTTGCGCAGGTAGCTCTTGGATATGGTGTTTGACCGGTGTAGATGACTTGCTATCTCTTTCAGACGGCTTGTTTATATTTTTTACAGTAAGTTGATCTACAGGTTATACAGTTAAAAGTGTCCAGAGCCTGATTATTCATTTTTTTAAATGTCCTTACTGACATTCCTGCACAAGAATAGTGAAAATTCACTAAACATGTACTACATTTAATCTGTTCGTCTGGTAGAATATCATTAGAGCATTTCTTGCATTTTGACATATTGTCGGCCATTGTATTGCAACTACTTATTTCTGTGCGTTTTCGATGAAGAATTTGTGGATGTGATGCTTTTAAACAGTTCTCAGATACAGATAATATATATCTAAGAGTGATGTAGTGATATATGATTACTTTAAAATGATTCAAAGGTAGGTAAAGTGTTATTTTTTACCTTATATAGGAGTAGGTAGTCACTTGTCAAAAGTAGTTTTGCAAATTGCATCCAAATCGACGAGAAAAAAGTGTTATTTGCGTATTTATGTTATCAGTTGCTGTTCACTATCTTATAATAAGTTAATTATGGAACTTTTTTCAAAATGTAGTTACTTTAGTAAAAATAAAAAACAGAGTCGCTAATTTCGACCGTACTTCAAACAACAAATTTGTAATATGCCCTCAACATTAAACTTAAAATATGAGAATAGTTTTTCGTTATTATAATAATATTATCTGACCTTCTGTAACAAAACTCAATTTGAAATGATTTATTATTTTTAATTCAAAGGTGAGCTTTTAGCCTTATCCATTTTATTTGTTATCATATGTACCTATTATAAAAATACCATTAGGTACCACAAGTTTGTGATATGTTTGTCACTTATTTTTCAAAATATTTTTTTCGTAACGCATAGAAACTTATTTTATTCATTTGGTCCTACTACAAAATATTTTTTTCGTAACCCATAGAAACTTATTTTATTCATTTGGTCCTAATTTAACTACTACAAAATATTTTTTTAGTGCACTGCGACCCTTGTCGACTTGCGGCGCAAAAATTTCTATTCGCGGTACTACGTTTACTATCTACGTTTTATTTGGAATTTTTTGCACTCGAAGATTTTTATTGGAACTGAGGAGTAATAGAAAGAGTATTTTCTTAGTTGGTGAGTAACGTGTCACCAAATAACGAGTGCGAAATTACCCTCAATTTTTTCTAATATACGCGTAGTAAAATTGACTTTTAGTGAAAGTACGAATCTTGCTTTCCGGGAGTGTACATATAATATTTTGGGAAAAAGCAAGAATACTTATTGCTAAAACATACTAACTGCGTGAAAAAACTTGCAGATCTGTATCAGCTGTGGGGACTTACAAAAAAATGTTATTCTTGGACGATCCTTTTACATACATATTATTTGGAATTTGCTCTCGGTTCAATGCACAATGTAGTTTGTATTCTGTAAAATTAAATTGAGGAGTAGTATAAAAGTGTTTTTGTGGTTGGTGAGGTAAAACACCAAATAACGAGTGTGAAATTATCGTCTAATCGGCATGTTTTCGTACTTATATTTCACTTTTGTTTCTTTATTTAACTTCTCGGGCAACTAACAGGTAATATGTCAAATATTAATTTAAC
Source organism: Molanna angustata (assembly GCA_963576475.1). Lineage (NCBI taxonomy): Eukaryota > Metazoa > Arthropoda > Insecta > Trichoptera > Molannidae > Molanna > Molanna angustata. The sequence continues at coordinate 852,345 of OY754973.1, read as the reverse complement.
ATGCACCCAATGAACAAGTTGCCACATTCAAGAGACTCACAGATCCAGACTGAAAACCCAATGGAGACACGTTTTATAACTTATAACTAATATTTTGTTATTGAGTAAATTGTTCTAAGCCATTTATGGAAGCTTTGACGGGTTAGGTACTTCATTTTATGTTCTAACACAATTAATTTACACAACTGTATGTTTCCTAATGTTTGAAGTACATGAACAAGCAACCAAGGCTGCTGTAGTGGCTGGATGCCTGAGAAGTGCTGTGTGGAGAAATAGGGATATGCTGAGGGAGAGTAAAGTCAGGATCTACAAGACTTGCATAAGACCAATCATGACATACGCCATAGAGACAAGAGCTGACACCACCTGTACAAAAAGTCTCCTTAGAACCACGGAGATGAAGACTCTACGGCCCATCGCAGGAGTAACCCTCCGTGATCAAATGAGGAGCTCCGAAATTAGGAAAATTTGTGATGTTGAGGACGTGGTACGATGGGGTAGAACAAGAAGACGTTTCTGGAGAGACCACGTGGGGAGAGCAAGCTCAGACCGAGTAGTGAGGATATCAGCTGATGAACATCCTACAGGTAGCAGACCTCCAGGAAGACCACCCAAACGATGGAGAGACAGCTGGACGTCCTCCTCCCAGGAGCAGGTGCCGAGAACTACAGGACATAGTCCTAGCTGACGAAGAAGAAGAAGCAGTATGTCTCCTGAATAAATATAATAAGTATATAGAAAAAAATTGATTTGAATTTTATACACAAATACTGAATGTTTCGAAGTCTAACTGGTCGGAAAGTAAGTTAGAAATTGATCGCGAAATTTCAGTACAGACCGAAAGGCAAGTGAAGTTAAAGAAAAAGGGGTATAAAAAGTAAAATTACTCGCAGACGAGTGGATAGTCATAAATAATTATAATTATGTACTAAATACATGCTGTGATTTTTTTTTTCGTCTTATAATTTTTCTGCGTAATTTTTGATTTTATTTTATTTTCATTTTGTTTCAAAAATATAAAAATTCAGAGGTACTTCTAGACATGCTGGATTTTTCTATGAAATAAATTGTTTTTTCTATCGAAGTTTTTGACAATGAAATCCATATTTTGTATTCCTTGCGATAGTTATCGGAAAATACGTGTGGATATTCCTTACATTGAAAACAGTATCTAAGATAACTTAAACCTTTTTGATACGCCTACGTATCGATCTGTATACAAATAATTTGTGATATAGTCTGTATATCTTCTAACGAATCCAATACATTCAACACTAATGATCCTAGAACCGTACCATTGTTAGAATCGGATGTTTAGGAAAGGGGAGCAGATGTAATGTGATGTTTGTAGTGTGGTATATGGTTAGTAGATACCTGCCAGTCCGTAGCATGTTGCAAAATTACCATTTCAAGGTGACTGGTGACTGTGTATATATATATATGGTATCTCTTATTAGGACAGTCTCAAGTAATGGCATGTTGCTGGGGAGGTATGGTGGAACTGACGAAACAGCAGGAAGCTGAAATGTTCCTTCCTCGAATACAAACGTTATATGTTAATTTCTGTCCCCGCCCAAAGATGGCAGACAACGAAGCATACAATATTGGTCGTAGATTTCTCCGACAGATGTCAATCAAACACAATTTTCAATATTTTATGATCGCATAATAAACAATATACATGCATACTTTTGTGGGGGATATTAATATTCTAACTTTGTCTCTTTGAAACATAGTTTGACAATAAACAATTTTATTTAGGTATTTATTTTTGCATGGGCTTTGTACAGATACTTCAATAGAAATGACGAAGAGCAGAAAGCATAGAGTTAGCCGAGACAGTTATTTGGACTAGGCGAATAGTGATGTGCGCGTTAGCAGTTACCATGAGATGAAGAGGCTGGTGGACAACAGAGATATGTGGAGAGATGGAGTGTGTGCGCGGTGCAAACCAATCCTAGGTTTGTTACCACGAAGCAGACAGATAATATTATAATAATGTGAAGTATGTTTTTGTAAATTTTGATTCAACCGCATGTAACCGCATTGTAAGGTGACGTATGTTTTTAAATTTTGTTTCAACCGTATGTAGCCGCATTATATGGTAACGTATGTTTTTTTAAATTTTCTTTCAATCACAGTAACCGCATTTTAAGGTGACGTAAGTATTTTTCTTATATTTTGTTTCAACCACATGTAACCGCATTAAAAGTGACGTATGTTTTTGTAAATTTTGTTTCAACTGCATGTAACCGCATTATAAAGTGATGTATATTTTTTTAAATTTTGTTTCAACCGCATTACAAGGTGATGTTTGTTCTTAAAATTTTGTTTCAACCTCATTAAATGTAAAGTGACGTATTATTTTCAAATTTGTTTCAACCGTACATATGTATGTAACTATACATACATATATGTATAAAGTACATTTTAATGGAATTGGTTTATTGTCCAGAGTTCCTTTTAAAATACTCTCCCATTCAAAAAAAAAGGTTTGATCAAAATACACCATATTATTAAACTGCGTTGGAAGATTGATTGATTTTAGCAAAATAAAAGTCATTATCTTTAAAATAAGCAATACAGAATGATTCGTTGAATATTATTATTCTGATATCAAATTATGAGTAAAGGGTTTGGCGTTCAGCAGAGTAAAAAAACTATTTAATTATCTCAGGAAGGGACATGGAATGATGGTATATTTGTACAGTGACATATAGAATGTTCGTTGATTGAGTCATTTTGACCTTTAAATGAAAAGCAATCAATTTCAACTGCCCTATAATGGTCAACACTTGGCGCAAAAAATGTACTTTACAATACAGAAATTCGACACAAAAATAAATTGAAGACCCATTTCAGAATGTGAAAATGTAGCGAGCGTAACATTTCAAAATTATATTAAAAGAAATTGCTTGAAATTCTCTAAAAGCAGTTAAACGGTGTCGGTTGTGACCAATGCTTTATTCTTCACGAGAAAATAAATAACTTGTTTAAAAATAACAAGTATGTAGATCCGACTAGATATGTCAACTAAGACACATATTATCTACAAGAACATATAATTATTATATAATCTAAGAACAAGAATTATAAAATCATTTAATGAAATAGTAGATTTATGTGACAAAGAAATCGAGACACCTATCTAAATTACCTACTTCTATAACTAGTTGCATGTAACACATGAGGTCTAACTGTCGATAGCGATAGTATGTATAGTTGAAGAATTAATACCAAACTATAATCCCATAAATCCAAATTATTGAATATTTTAAGATATTTTGTTTTCTATACAACACATGTAGGTATGTATGTCAAGATAGGATAGTATGGAGGTCAGTCCTTTTTTCCTACCCGGAATATGAAACAGCATGATGGTATGTATGTATGTTTAGATATTTAGTATCAAACTATTAAGTCTTCTTAAATATTGTGTTTAGGCGACTGCCATACAAATTGTATGAAGCGATTTCATCACTAAATTCAATTTTTATTACAATTGTTAAAAAAAAATTGAGATGTACTACTATAATGTTCATATTTTTTATAGAAAATTAAATAATCTAGTAGGGGTGTTTCGGCTTTTTTCGATATTTTTAAAATATTTGGAAATATAGGCAGTTCAACACATAAATTTGTCATAGTAAAATATTTTTCTTAATAAAAAATGTTTGAGAAATTCTGGAATTTTTTCGCAAAATTTGAGATTTTGTATTTTTATATATTCATACCAATTTTCAGCGTTCTAGCTTTTATAGTTTCTGAGATAGGTATATGGAGAAATAAAGTAATACTTCAAAAGTTGATAACCCCTGACTCAAACAAAAATTCAAAATTCTGAGTATAAAAATTTTGTAGGCCTATTAAACTAAAAAACTAAAAAAAAAAACTGTTTATATATATTGAAATTTTCGGCTCTGTAAATTGAGCAGATCAAAAGTTGATAGGGGGGACGGACACACATACAGAGACACACGAATTGTTCTACCTACTCCGAATTATGAGTAAATCCGTATATGAAACATATATGCTGTGAAGCCTCTAAGTTGGTGTTTTTTGACTTCAAAGTTGGAAACACCGTGAAAAATATAGACCCTGCATACAATCTCGCGTATCTTGGATTTAAACTGCCGTTTCGAATCGACAGTTCGAATATCTGATTTTGTTGATTTTTCATTTTTTTTTTCGTTTCTATAGTTAAAATCAAATACTCATACTAATATTTTAGAGTGTAATATTTTCCAACTGTCGATTCGTTCAAGAGAATGAAATTATTTTGAAGGAAGAGGCATTTTAAATCCAAGACGCGTGTATGAATGAACACGATTGTATGCAGGGTCTTTATTTTTCACGGTTTGTGATGAATTCATAACTCCCCACTATATCCCCTTTGGGTAGTGAGGAGTAAAAATGAGAAATATAAATTAAAATGAAAACCTATACCGTAATTCGGAAATCGTTACGGCATATACCACAATGTAGGGTAGCCAGCGACAGGTATGCGGATGTGTGTTATGATATAAAAGGAAAGACGACACATATGCGTATCTCCACACACCTATGTCGTCTAACCTTAAAAGGAAATATTTAGAATGGGTGGTGAATCTCACTGCTTAACTATGCTTAATGTCACTAACCGACTTTCAAACACGGAGTCAGGTTATCGATACGACCTGAATTTTTTTTTTTTGATATGCGTTCAGCGATTTCTTTTTATCATGTTGACCGATTTAGTTTATTTATTTGATTCTTTTTTCTTTTATTGACAAACTTTTTAATCACTTACGCAAGCGCATAAAGTGATCGCGTAAACCAGCAACTTCGTCTCTATTGAGATGTTAAAAAGTTTGATAGTAAAAATATCATTTGACTCCCGACTGGGAAAAAATCCTGTTTGTTTGTTGTCCTGTTTGTTGAAAAAAGCGGTATCTTACGATTGGTCTTTTTTCATTTTCGTCAATATATGACTATGGGATCTATGAGAATATCATCAAACTCTTCAATTAGCACTTCAGCGATTAGAACTTTTTACAACATTGTCAGACTTAAATGGTTTCTTTTTTAATAGGAAGGGGGTGCTTCAGAGATGATCACACATATGAATTTCATCGAGTATTGATGATGCCACTCACGAGAAAAAATATCAATCTCTTCAATTTGCAAAGTTGTCTGCAATTCATAATAATTCTCTACAACGTCGTCCTAATTCGATGATTCCTCTTTAATTAGAAAGGGATTAATTTAGGGGTGGTTCTATATGAACTAAGCCAAGATATTTATTTATTTTTATTTTATTTTCATAAAAGTTTTACATCATAATAATTGAGATCTCACTAGCCTACAGGCAATCAGTGAATTACCCATACAAAAAGGTCATGTACATATTACATTCCTTATGTTACAGTATTAAAATTATAATATGGGATACATGTTTTTTATTTAATTACTACTTATAAATGAGTCAATCGTTTTAATTACATTTTTACAATAATTTTTTCAAATAAAGTTTTAACTGAGGATATTTTATCAAGTTTGTCCATACCACTTTTATATTGGGTGTCCTTTAACCGTAATTGTTTGTCTTATTATTTTGCTTAGTAATTTATTTTGCACAAGTTGTCTGGCATTATATATATTTTTTACAGGTAATTTATATTCATTAGAGAAGTAATGATTTAATATGACTCGATAAGTGTATAATTTGTTAACTGAGAGTATTCCTGTTACACTGAATATCATTTCATCATTATCTTTACATTTAGATAAATCTGATTTGGGTATTATTAGTTTTAACAATCTCGCTTGTAATGATTTAACTTTGTCTACATACGTTTTAAATGATTTACCCCATACCTCTATGCCGTATAGAATTAAGGATTTGAATCATGAGAAATCATGAAACTCATCAATTTGCGAAGGATTTGCGTACTACTGTATATTATATTACTACATATATACAATGGATACCCTGATTTGGTAGGCAGAGAAAACCGAACAGCAATTTTTTCTATCTTGACATACCTAAATTCGTTTCGATGTCGGTTTTTTTATATGAGGGATTATTGTTGCCTGTTGTATTTTCGATTACCCGGCTCTTACGGGACACTCGAAAACGATAATAATAGAAAAGAGTGGAAGCACTATTCTATGCCGGTGCTGCACTGCTTCACAGTGAATTGCATATGAAATAATAACTGTCTAGCATGTAAATGTTTTATTAAAACAGACTGACTGTCGTCAAACACATCCAGTCATGCAGTGTAATATTATTGTTTTACCAGGAACAACAGAAGATAATATTAATATTATTATAGATGAATATAACGTGACGTTATGTGAAGATTGTCCAAGACACTGAATGAAATTTCTTCACAAAGAAAGAGCTGTCATATCTGCTTACAAAATCTCGATGGAAAATAGAGAAATCAAAATCGTCCAAGTGCGAAATACAGAGAAAACCGTTATGGCACGATTCCAAAGATTATATTCATATTCTTAGAAAAATAATATTGTTAAATGTGAAGTGAGCGAGAAAGACACATCGATATACTGAAAGGGACATAACAGGACAACACATTTCTTTATGAATACTTTGAATGGAAACTTTAAAAATACGTACACATATTTTTGCGAACTCACCATCACACCGCGTCCCATACAGGCAGAATTTGTCAGCATACTTCATTTCACTCATTACAATACTAACTTGTCCTTGAATTGATGGCCATACACTACGATTCTCGAATGTCAATATGTAAATGTATGATAAAGTTTGCAATACTTAAATAAGTGTTTGACAGAGAACACAGTTTGGAATGAGATTGTAATCTAACAGATAAAAAAGATTTAAAGAGTAATTGCTCGTGTTGAAATTAAGGAAGCTGTAATACTTTGGTCATGTAATGAAATGAGAGAAGCATCTACCAGCTTCCATAACTTATAATCCAACGAAGAATATGTACAAGAATATATTCAGGAAAAGTACTACATCGCTATATTTAAGATAGAATTAACTCTGATGATCGTCGACCTTTGTTGTCTCCCGTTTGGATTACTGTATCGGTATATATGCGAATCTACCAAAAAAAGAAATTAATAAAATTCAGTCAGTTTTCAATGCTGCAGCCAGGCTCATCACCGGAGCCTCCAGGTTTTCTCACATCTCTCACCATCTCCGCAATCTCCATTGGCTTAAAGTTCCTGAAAGGATTGAATATAAACTCTGTCTCATAATCTTCAAAGCACTTCATGGTATGGCTTCTACTTACTTCTCCGAAATTTGCATTCTTCTTTCAATTAACGACAGACAATCATCACTTCGTTCTGCATCTTCATCCATGGTTGGAAAATTATTTGAAATAAACAGGGTGCATATCACTAATTTCGGCGATCGTACGTTTGCTGTGGCAGGACCAAATGCATGGAATAAGCTCCCAAATACCCTTAGACAAACTGAAAATATATCTACCTTTAGAAAAAATCTCAAAACACACCTTTTTCGCAAATCATACCAAAGCCATAATAATACATCTTAATCAATTTTCAGCGCCCTTGAGGTGAGATATTCACGAAAACGGCGCTATATAAATCATCCAAATTAATTATTATTATTTGCAAGATACGATATTTGAATAAGAAGATATTGTTGGTTTTAATAGTTGTTTAAAATTTATTTATACATTAAGCGGGATTGAAAACATGATTTATTGAAACCGTCTAATAATACTATGAAGTTACGTGTTAGTAAGGGCTAAAACGTGTTTATATTAAAAAGGGTTTATATATTATGTGATTTAAATGATCGGAAACATAAAATTTGTTTTTTCTTCTGCATTTTGAGAACAAAATAGAAATGAAAAAAAAAAACTGAATTGATTATTCACTTTGATTTTATGCACTCATTAAGCATATAATATAAAAATTATTTGTCAAGTACATGTAGTTTAGGGATAATTACAAAAAAACTGCAAAAATAATGTTTTTAAGTTTTTTTTTCAGGGAAATTCATGCAGAATTTCAAAATTGTGTGACAAACATTGTTGAAAATACATATGCTATTATTTTACAAACATACTAACATATTTGAGAAATTTGATTTCAAGTTGGGGCGGTTAGGTGGTCCTCTCAAAGTTTTGCGAGACTCGAGATTTTGTTAGCTTAGTCTTATTTTTCTGAGCGAGACCATGACTGTTTCCGCTCATCACTACTCAGGACCTGTAAATGGCAGATATCCCAGGCCTGGCCGTCTGATTTAAACAAAGGATGCAATCAATACAATAGTTAGGGTATTTATGTGTTATTGGTTTATATAATGTAACCTATAAACCGGTATTTATTGTTTGGGACAGGATTATCCGCCAGTCGAGGGTTTGATTTGATAAAAATCAAAGACCCATCGAGACTGTAATTTAGTATACGAGTGGATTGAGGGATGGAATGACAGGGGATGTTGTATTTACTGTAGACCGTTCAGTCAACTGATCCGAATCCTATCCCAAAATGGAGGATAAAGGAACAGATACACAGAATATTGTGTACTGCTTAGGTAATGCTTGGACAAAACACGCTTTACATTTCCACCTGACAAAACGAAATAGGCGACAGAGTTGTATCTACGAATTTAAGCGCCCAAGTTCAACTTATCAAACCGAATAAACTTTCGTAAAGATGACATTTTTTTCTCTTTCTTTATTTTTCAGACGACCGAAAAATTTCGCAGACGTGGATAGCAACAGATTAAAGAAGATGCAAGTCGACAGTGGGTTTTCGATCGATTTTTTTTCAGAATGTAAGTTCAGAGGCATCCTACTGATCATCTAGTATTACCAATATGGTGGTTTTAAGCTGTTAACAACCATATAAGCTCTCTTTTGTGAGTCGAAAGTTTTTCGTACATTAAAAATGTGTGTTTTTATTCTTATTTTTATAAATAAAATGGTAATTCAATTTCTACCTTTATACTTATAATTTAAATATATACATTTTCGTAAGCAAATATTTGTTGATTCAAAAGTCATAAGTTACGTATTTACATGAATCAAATAAATTTTCAAGTATTTTTTTTTGTTAAAAAAAATATTTTCAAGCATAATTTAGAATTTGAGTGAAAAACATGCGTTTATTTCGTTTAATAAAATATAATGTATGCCATGGTTTTGCTTAATTTTAAAGTACATATACATCTTCCCTAAAATAAGTATATAAATGCTTGTGCTATAGGTGAACGAAATCGGTCGAGGTAGCCTAACCGCTTTGCCATCGACCCAGCTGAATAACTTTTTAATAACTTACTTTCAAAAATTACCAAAAAACATTTTCTGGATGAGTTTGCTTCACATTTATCCTCCCGAGCAACGCCGGGTAAAAAAACAAGTATTATTTAGAATAAAGAAACGCGATACACAACTACCTAAAGGTCTATTAAAATACCTATTTTAAGAATTTAAAATGTGACTCACCTACATTAAAGTGTAGAAAACAGTTGATTTCTACATTTTTTTTTTTTTTTTATTATTTGTAAAAAAATGAATATGTCCTTGTTAAACAACAAGGTACATATACATCTTCCTACGTTCCCTAAAATAAGCAAATAAATGCTTGTGTTATAGGTGAACGAAATCGGTCGAGACAGGATTCGAACTCGCGACCACTGGATTACTAGCCCAGTGCGCTAACCGCTCTGCCACCGACCCATCTAAAATATTGATTTATTTAACGAATCATGTATAATTCTGAATGAAATAAACGTGTTTAATTTGAAAAATTTTATAATATTTTTTGGTGTGTAGGTACTAATTTTAGTGCATTTTCAAGAATATTTATATTTTTTTTCGTAATATTTGGCGATCTTGATTTTAAGCGCCTATTGAACACACTGCGTATCTTGGATCCGGCCCTTGTATGTATATGTTTGTTTAAACATTGTAGGCTCGACTTGATGTATATTTTTCCAGAATCCACGGAACGATTGCCATATTTTTGCGTAAGGCATTTTGGACCTTTGAAATGGCACCAACTTGTTCCTGTCTGCCCTTCCATTCACACCACCTGCTACTTTTCTCGACAATCCAAATATATTTCACATTCGTTCGTACTTTCTTTGTTCAAATTCAAATTTGCATATTTCAGCGGTTTTTTTCCCCTCCTCTGTCGCTTTTGTTTTGCCACTCCTCGCTAACCGTGTGACATAAACAGTGATAAGTGTTATTACATTTTTTAAATTTATACTTATAACTTTGTCAGATATTTCAGCCCTGTGAAACTTTGAAACTGTGAAAATTTCACGAAATGCAAGGGAATTTTTGATATAATTACTGAAAAAAAATTTGAGGAAAATAAATTAATAATCGTATTTTCAATATATTTTTCAATATGTTTTCATTTTCATTACGTTAACTGTCATCGAATAAAAAAAATATACTCTTTTTGGATTCTTTCAGATTCCCTCTCTCTAGTAACTTGCTTTGCAACAGCATCATTTTCTAGTAACGGGAATCAAATCATTGCCGATATAAAATCCATAATGTATGACCTTCATCTTGAAAATATTGATATAGCGATAGCATGGATACCCTCACATTGTGGAATCACTGGAAATGAAATAGCAGAAATTAGTATTAAATGGCAAGCATGGTGGAAAATCAGTTCGATTTCCAGGGGATCATACTACTTTGGCATTCAAAATACGATACCTTCCAATCCCTGGTATCAAAGAATCTCGCAAGAGACCTAATAATATCCAATATATCTCGTCTCCGATTTGACCATTGCAGATTGGACAGACATCTGTTCAAGATTGGACTTTCCCCCTCACCTTACTGCGAATGCGGCCTGAACGAGGAGTCTGAGAACCATGTTTTCTTTTCCTGTCCAAAAAGAGACGCATTTCACATTTATCGGGCATTGGATGATGTCCGATGCTCGATGAAGGAAAATTTCCCATTATCGAAACATTATCTTCTATCGTTAGGATCAACGGAAATTTATAAACTGTTACACAAGTTTACACAGAAAAATATATACTATAATCTAAATTATTTTTTTTTCACACTCACTAGAGTTGTACTATTGTTCTCACAGCTGAAAAATTTCGCAGTCGACACGTTGGGCCGCACACAGTTTAGAGCGCAAGTGCGAAAAAAAAAATCCAAAGATTTGTTTGCTCTCCATATCTTCGCATATCTCTGTTGTCCGCCAGCCTCTTCAACTCTTGGTAGCTGCTACAGCGCACATCACTAATCACCTGGTCCATATAACTGAGCGACCTTTGCTGCATTTCAAAAAAGTGAGAGGCATCTCAAGAATTGCATAATTAATTCGGTGTTCGATTCTTTTAAAAATATTTGGCACTACATAAACGATAGAATTGTGTTACTATATTTTGAGATCATAAATTAAGGTTATACGACAATATATTATTATGTTGAAATCATTGAGAGAAAATACTGTCATGATATATTATTCATATGAACCGATTATGCACTGTGATGCTGTCAATACGAATTCAATTTGTCTAAGATTGATGAATGCTTTGCACAAATTAGCACCGCGGTAGATTCAATTCAACATAATGTTAATAATAACTGTCTCATCGAAACGCACCAACTCATTAACTAGTTAGATCTAGATTCTAGACTATCAAATAGATTAATTTATCTACAGTATAAATTAGGCTAGCCTTTATTTCTATAAATTTCTTACTGATTGTTATCTGACATTATAATTTCATGCATTTCTGTGCACTTGTTTTTGTTTACCCAGGATGTTTTTGTCAAATATTTTGACAAAAATATAATATTTTTAATAGATTATTTTTCTGATTATTTTTTCCCCCGAAGCACAAGTTTTTTAACTTTTCGGCGAGAATTTCAAATTTCAATTTGTGATTATCGTATATAGGTACTTTTTATTGTCATGACATATTCTGAATCCTCATTTTTATATTTTCATAATAATATATTTACTTAACTTTATTTTAATATGAATATTTTTTTTAATATTGTCACGTAATATGAAATAATATATAAATTAGTTTATCATTTCAAAAATAAGACGAAAGAAACAAAAGATAACAATATTTTTATTGACAATCTTTTTTAACATCTCGATAGAGACGAAGTTGGGATACTGTAGAAGAACCAGGAACTCGAGGCACCTACAGGGCTTACGACCTGTCATAGGCTGGTTTACGTGATCACTTTATGCGCTTGCGCAACGTTCACCAATTATGCCTTCTTATTGAGTTCCCTTATCATAATATAAAACTTAAAAAAAAACAATGTTTGCGTATATGCAATTAAAAAAATATTCAAAAGATAACAAATTTATATAACGCACTTCCCTTTAAATTTTGACAGTTTTTTGTCTATCACTTATCTCGAATTTATGCCGCTGGACAACATATTATCTAGAACTACATCTTTTAGAGAGTCGTTTAAGTAATTTTTTGGTTTATCTATTAGATTGGCTATCAGACACTTTATCCCAGAGGTGGTGAAATAGCCCCTTAGGGAGGGGGACAGAGTCGTTAAAGCGGCTTAATTAATTACTATCGTAAATATCAACCAACAGCTTGTGACTGCCAGACATACGTCATTGTATAAAAGCTGATTATTTTTCAGTAAAGGGATAGATACCACAGCAGGAAACAAAGATTGTATAATATTCTTCTTCTTGTCGCATATTATGTGCTTAAATGTCCATCCGCTCCCAGAAGACAACAAACTCCCTTACGTCGTCCTCTATATAATATGATCCCTGAGCACTGGTGGCTTTCTAAGATTAGGTCTTTGGAGTGTTGAAAATTGCAGTTGAAGGCTATTAGAAATCACTTCTTCCAGTTACAGACACATTCAACGTTGATCGAGTCGAAGTGACAGTGATGTTACAACAATGACATTACGCCTGCGAACTACAATGTGTATTACAAAAAAACCTATAACTACTATTTATATTGACAAACATTTTTTTTAACATCTCAATAGAGACGAAGTTGGGATATTGTAGAAGAATCAGGAACTCGAGGCACCTTCGGGGCTTACGACCTGTCATCGGCTGGTTTACGTGATCAATTTATGCGCTTGCGCAACGTTCACCAATTATGCCTTAAGGCACCGATTAAGGCATAATTGGTGAACGTTAGTAACATAAAGTTATCACGTAAACCAGCCGATGACAGGTCGTAAGCCCTGTAGGTGCCTCGAGTTCCTGGTTCTTCTACAATATCCCAACTTCATCTCTATTGAGATGTTAAAAAAATGTTTGTCAATAAAAATATCATTTGACTCCCGACAGGGAAAATAATCCAATGTTTGCGTATACGCAATTAAAAAAAATATTCGATCTATAACTACTAGTTGCATGTAACACGTGAGATCCAACTGTAGATGGCGATATTGTATAATTGAAGAATAAGTAACATACAATAAGCACTTAAACACAAATTAATACATATTTTAAGATATTTCGTTTTCTATATAAAACATGTAGGTATATACCTATTATGTCAGGATAGGATAGTATGGAGGTTCCTTTAAAATTCTTATAAAAAAAATGGTTATTTGCTTTGGGCAGGCTCAATGCTGAGGAGGTAGTCCACCATTATAAACTTTTATGTCATATTCTTCATTTCTTATATTTAATCTAAAACTTTACTTCTTAATCTTGTGTAATCATTTTTTTAAACTACTTGAATGTAACATTTGTGTACCTTATATATGATGTATCCTCTATGTGTAAATAATTTGTATACCCTATTGTATAAAAGTAACAGCCCCAGAACAGGTTTAGCCTAGTGGGGCGTTACTTATTTAACCTAAATATGTGTATTAACAATAAATAAATAAAAAAAATCTACGACGTAAGTCCGGCCCTTGTTCTATTAACGTTCATATGTAAGACCGTTTTAGGAGCTATGTTTCTATATACTTAAAGGTGCGTAATGCGTCAGTCGCAGAGCACTGATACAAAATAATAATTCGTTGACAGAAAATATGTAGGTATGGTATTGTACTGCGCTCTTCGGCTAATTTCATCACTCAAATGTCTTTTCCTGTTTCCTGTCCGAAGAAACTTAATAATGCTTTATAGGTAAAATGACTTTGAAATTTTAAAGCGTATCTTTTATAAACTTTTCCTCCAGCTGGAATCTAACTTCGACCACCAACGCAGTAGTTTCAAACAATTGTGTAAATACTATGCTACAGTAGATACATGGTTTCAATTTTCCTTTGTTCATAATTATGTAACTGATCACCTAGTGAATTAATAATCTTTATCAAGAATATCTTCAATACATTATTCCTTTAAATATAAAAATAAATAAATTAGTTCGAGCTTCACCTCTGCTAAAAAGTATACAGTTCATGCTTCACTTTTTTTTGTTAAATAGTTTTAAACAAAGTTCTGAAATGGCAAAGCGGATGCAAGCTGTATATAGTTTCCTGTGAGGAGTACACGCTATAACGGGAGAAGGGTTGAGATTTATTTTATTCGAAGATTTTCAGCGCTTTTATATCTGTAGACCATTAAAAAACGTCTTAAATTAAACTAAATTTATACTGATTTTGAATTTAATATTATACGAGTTATGCTAGGTGCCTCGTTAAGATTAACGTTTCTTTATACATCGAATTTAATAGACCATACAGTTAGACAACTAACTTCGGATCATGGGATCGAATCCCGGTGAAGCCTATTTACATCTGCAGTATGTGGGGATACAGGCATTTGTTGTGCTTATTTTTTATATATTTTAAAAGAATGAATATTATGTCCTTTGTTTTTTTTTCAACTTGTTTATATTCTTTTTGCTTATAGTAGACGTTCGCAACTGTACTCAATTTTACAACTGAATTTAAAAAAATACATATAAACATAGGTATATTCACTAAATTAAGCATATGATTGTGCTATAGGTGAACAAAATCGATCGTGGCAGGATTCGAACTCGCGACCACTGGATGACTAACCAAGCGCGCTAACCGCTCTGCCACTACCCATCGTTATATTATCTGCGCATTTGTCGCTGTGGTCATTATGGTAAGAATGCTATGAACAAGTACCTACATTAACACCCTCGTGAATTTTATTAAACAAAATGGATCGCAATCACTAGACTACCACAGACGCAAGGTCGGGTTTATTCTATAGATACTACCATGGGAGATGCTCAGGAGAACTTGCAACTCTGGTCCTTCTTCCACCCATTCACAATAGAGTCACTCGTTTTACTCAATCTCAACAGCCGTTCACAGTAAACCTTCAATTTACACGAACCAGTCGCTTCTCAACTATTTAATTAACACAGCAGCTCGGCTGTGGAATGATCTTCCGAATTCTGTGTTTCCACCTTCTTACAACCGGGGTCTTTTGAAAACCTAAATGAATATTTTCCTGAGCAGATTGCAAACCCTCCCCAACTCGAAGAGTATAATGGACTCAAATCCTAATAGCCGGTGTCCCCTACGTAGCAAGTGGCGAGTTAATTGCCATATGGAAATCTCTTCCAACTAATCAGCAGGTATGTACATATTTTAGGTCAGTAAAATTAAACGAGGCAGGGTTAGAATTTTAGACCAGGTCTTTGTCATCAACTATAAGGCCGTGTTTCTTGAACAAATATTAAAGTAAAAGTATAGTTAAAATACCTACTTTGATTTCATAAAATTGTTCATTACTTTTGGTTGCTTCATTGAAATCTAATGCCGTCAAACGACACAATTTCGAACAATTTTATGAAATCAAAATAATTTGACTATACTTTTAACGATACTTTTGTTGAAATAACCCAGCCAATTATATTTACTATTTATAAGGACTGTTGCTTTCATTGTTTACAAATAAACTAATTTTTCTATAGATGGCGTTACAAAAAAAGGTTTCTACGCTACCTCATAGATGAAAATAGTATAATTTCGTATTATTCAGGTGAAATGTTTACACATTATTCAAATATATAGAACTTTCAAAAATTACATTGACAAGGGAACTCAATAAAGGCATAATTGGTGAAGGTTGCGCAAGCGCATAAAGTGATCAAGCAAACCAGCCGATGACAGGTCGTAAGCCCTGTAGGTGGGTAGGATATCTTGGTTCTTCTATGATATCCTAACTTCGTCAAGCGATGCTTGACTGTGAATAAAGCAAATAATTTGTATAGGTACCTACTCAAGGAGAGAATTTTGTGAGTTTTTGGTTTTCTCTGGATAGGTACCCCGTTAGAAGCATGGCGTGTTATTTTGTAAGTATTAATATGTGATATAAGTATGTAGATATATGTAGATAGTAATTTTCCATGTTATTTAGATCTCATAATACTTTAATCCGTTCTGTAGAGAATGAGAATTAATACGAATTTCAATTTTCCTTAATTTTCTCGATAAATTGTAATTGGCTGCCTTATAGACCTATTAAATTGGGTTTATGAATATTCATAAGTCTGACGAATCGGGAGCAAACCAATATCGAAATATTACACCGATATCTACATACATTCTTAAGTAATCATTTTATATCAAAATACATACCGTCTATAATTAAGTTATCGTTTACAATAACATTATTCGAGATATAGTGATCTTTCTCACTATTTGACTGTCGATCCTTCGCGTCTGAGGAATGTGACTGTTTTTACATACCTATTTATAATATCATACTAGTAAAATCCGGCAGACGTTGTCCTGCCTAATTATTTACCTTTAAATATATAAAAATGGTTGATCTGTAGGTTTTCCTTTATATTTTTTTACATTTTTATCTAGAATATAGATATAAAGGATTTATCCTTATTTATTTATTCAAACAAATATACCGAAATCCATTTTTATATAAAGATATGAAGTTTTCTTTATTGATTTATTGATTGCTTATTTATTTAAGTATTGATTATTTATTTTTTTATTTATTCAATCCTTGATACATTTATGTAAGATTTTCTCGCAATACCAAATGAATGATTTTTTAAAAATATTTGTCGAGAAATCAAATGAATAAATAAAACTTCAAATACGTTTTCTGTTATGCGCTGAATGAATCATTCAAATTTAATAAAAATCCCAAATACACCAGTTTTTGTAATCCATGAACACATCCACATATTTTCATTCCAATACCAAACATTTATTTAAAAAAAAATGTGAGATATCGAATAAATGAATAAATTAAATATAATGCAAAAACCTTCTTTGGTATGAACTGAACGAATTCCCAGAGGTTCATCGCAATCGGATTGTCCGTACAAACAAACAAATATACGAACATCAATTTTTATATATGAATTAATACGTAAAGCGAAAATTACGGACCCCTTTTTAAACAAACTGCGCCCAAAACAACTTGTGATATTTTTAGTGCAGATTTAGATATTTGCAAATGTATAATAGTTTTTGTTTATTTCCCATCTTGTATAAATTTCCTTTTTTTAATTGCAATAAAGTATTTCAAAGTTTTTAATGAGTTCATATGTTAAATATCGTTTTTTTAACTAGTTTTTTCCTTTTCTTTTCACTTTCGATATTGTTTTGCTTGTTTTATTATGAATTGAGCGGTTTATTTTTATTATTCCATGTTGAGATTACAATATGGTATATTTGCTATAATAATTTATAATGTTAAATTGTAAGCTTTCGTGGTTCATTTGGTTAGATATCTAGTTCTGAGCGAAAGGTTCTGGATTCGATTCCCGGTGGAGGTACAATTTTTATTTGTGTTTTCAGTCTGGATCTGCGAGACGATAAATATCACAAGTCTACAGAATGTGGCAACTTATTATTGGGTGCGTGTTAAATTAATATTTGACAAAGTACATGTTAGTTGCCCGTAAAGCAATACAATAATAAAGAAAAATAATGTTTCACAAATACATTTTTTAATGAACATATACATCATCCTACATTACCTAAATTAAGCATAAATTCTTGTGCTATAGGTGAACAAAATCGGTCGAGGCAGGATTCAAACGCGCGACCACTGGATTACTAGCCCAGCGCGCTAACCTGTAACCGCTCTGCCATCGATCCATCTAAAATTAAATAAAAAAAATATTTCACTTAAAACAAGACCTTCTTAAAACCATACATTTTACACATATTTCTAATATTAAACGCAGTGTTCATAAAATTCAAATTCAAAATATACCAAAGAAAATACATAGGCCCGGTCGGCCCTCAACTCATTGAGTTTGTTAAACTCAATATTAATGTTAAGGGGAGATTGAATCCATTTCCGTATTATAGTGCTATATGACATATCAGTTACTAAATCTTCAATTATAGACATATTTTACTTTTTCTGTGGTTATTATCTGTCAAATTTTAAATAACCTCAAATAATACCAACTACAAAACGAGACGCTACGACTTGAAATATTATTGTTTTATCATCCAACATGGTAAATTTAATTTTTTTCACCAAAATAATGCTGGTAAATGCCCATGTTCGTTTCAATTTGGCTGTCAGTTTGTTTTGTTGTGTGGCGCCACCGTCGATACAACTAACGCCTCTAGTGATAGAACACTGAAACTACACGCGTTGCCTAACGCCTCTAGTGATAGAAACTGAAACTACACGCGTTGCCTAGCAAATGACAGTTGACTCATCGTTAAGTACTTAATCCGCCAGAAACGTTGAGTTAAATATTTGTCGTTTTAGGCCCGAGATATCAGTTGGCCCTTAAATCGTTGGATTTGGTAATCCAAGTTAAAAGTTAGGGACGATTGAATTTCATTCGCGTATTTCAGTGCAAAATGAAACGTCAGTTACGTAATCTTCAACTATAGATATATTTTACGTTTTTCTATGGTTATTGTCTATAACGCATCTGTCAAATTGTAATAACCTTAAATGGTACGTGACGCGAAGCTGTGACTAAATATTATTTTATTATTATAACAACACATTATTTTATTTGTTTCATTACACAGCATGTTACTTTTTCAATTTTTTATACCGATCGATGTTTTTTTTAATTAAAATCAAACATTGTAGTGAAAAAATGTCATTGAATATGTACTACGTACGTAGTACTTCAATGCAAAATGTATGTACATTTTACAGATGGATATGGAACTAAGTGATAATGGTAAAATAGTGTCTTATGT
This sequence comes from Molanna angustata, assembly GCA_963576475.1. NCBI lineage: Eukaryota > Metazoa > Arthropoda > Insecta > Trichoptera > Molannidae > Molanna > Molanna angustata. Next base: position 833,245 of record OY754973.1, on the reverse strand, counting down.
AGAAAATTTAAGAATACACATTATATATATAGAAACTGGATGGATCAATTTAAAAAGTGGGATGAAAAAACATCGCGAAAATAAAGTTGCGTGCCTGACGTTTCATTATGGCTGACAGTTTATTTCGTTTGTTGTCAGGAAATACATTATAATTATGTAAAAAAGAAAATAAATATTAAATACATGAACCACTTCTATATCAAGTCTTTTATTTTAACAACAAAAATGAATCATGATTATAATTATTATGCATAGTTATTTGTAGTATAAAATGAAATAAAACATTAAAGCATGCAGCGATTAGTACGCCACCTGGCGAAAAAGACTAGAAACAATACTTAACTCAAGATTAAGACACGCGATCCGCCAGAAACGTTGAGTTAAATATTTGTCATTTAATGATTCGGCGGATATTTTGTTGTAGTTAATATAAACCATTTTTGAATTATAAATTTGCTATAAACCACTTGTTTTTTGAGTCACTTCGCGACATGTTTCGGAAGCGCTGTCCTTCCATCAACCGGCGTCGATGGAAGGACAGCGCTTCCGAAACATGTAGCGAAGTGACTCAAAAAACAAGTGGTTTATAGCAAATTTATAATTCAAAAATGGTAAATATTTGTCGTTTAGTGACGTATTTAAGGGAAGATTAGGTACTGAAATACGCAATATTTTTGTTAAACTTGAGTTAAACTCCTAAGGGCCGACTGAAATACTGGGCCTTAGTGACGTATCTGAGAGAAGATTAGGCCTAAACGGACACTGTAATACGGTATATTTTTGTAAAACTTGAGTTTATTTCTTAAACTGAGACTGTAATACCGGCCCATGATCTACTGTGAAACAATATAAGGGGTATTTAAAGACTTGTCTTGGAAATTTATAAATGTATCGAGGTGCTCAGCAGTAAGATAAATAACCAGAAAAAGATTTGTTTTTTCTTAACTACAAATATTATGTTTAATTAGATTATTGTTGATTTTTAATGTTTTTGTTTTAATTATAATTCTAATAATACTCAATCTCATTTATCCGATTTTTTTATTTTATTGATGCTCAAATGTTAAATATTTTTGTTAAAGTAGGTACCTAAGTCTTTTTCTTAAAGTGAGATATGTGACAACGGGTCAATCCATTTGAAATCACCCAATATTGATAAAATTTGTGCTCATCATTTTTGATTTCTCTGAATTTTTTACCATGTATTCCCTATACATAGACAGTCACAAAACACTATTTGAAAAAAATTAAAAACCCATAGTTTTTTTCTGGCGGCCATATTTATAATGGCGGATAGGCAAATTTTAATGAAAAGCGTTTAGATGGGTGGCGTTTTTACTGAAAATTCACTGCTCTATAACTCTTAATGTAGTTAAGTATCAGTGATAAATTTTTTGTGAGATATTTCTATGTGTATAAATAATATTCTGTAAAATTTTCACTTGTTTTCATTCAGTCCCTTTTTTGTTATTGACATGAGAAAAATGACATTTTCGGGCTTTCGGCCATTTTTGAAAAGCTCTAGAAAAAAAAATGAGTGCATTCTCAGGACTAAAACTTATACTTCAGGTAGTTTTGTAAGTATTCAACACAGAAACAATATATTATTAGTGAGTCTCATTTCCTTCATAAAAAAAGATGGTCTTAAAAAGTAACAATTTATCATTTTTTTCCGAGTTTTTACAGAAAAAAATTTGATGACTGTCTTGCATCATATAATAATTTTAAAAATCTATGCATAAAGTGTATTTCCTGCTGAACACAATGCTCTTTGAATTAATCTGATACTTGGCAATTAAACTTTTCGGATACCACGTTTTTCATTAAAATTTGCCCACCCGCCATTATAAATATGGCCGCCAGAAAAAAACTATGGGTTTTTATTTTTTTTCAAATAGTGTTTTGTGACTGTCTATCTATAGGGAACACATGGTAAAAAATTCAGAGAAATCAAAAATGATGAGCACAGGCCTTGGGTGATTTCAAATGGATTGACCCCAACATGAGTGACTGAATGTATAAAGAGAATATGAGAACACCGCCATCTTATTTCTTACGGCTGTCAAAGGGTTCACATATTGTACCTATATTGTTATTATATATTACATATACTGTTAATATATTATGTATATTGAAGTACCAGAGTTATCTATTATCTCTGCTACAACCCCAACTAAAGATATTATACTAAATAAAATATTTTTTTATATTCTTTTGATGTCTGTCTGAACAATTTTTCATTCGATTTTAAACATACTTTTTGACCAGTTGGAGCACCGAAACTCTCAAAATTTGTGTATTCCCGATGACAATGCATGTTAATTTTATTTTCAGCATGATTATTTCGATAAAATTGAACATTGTTGTACGTTTTTCATATAAATTAAACAATAATGCTACACTTATTGCAGGAGTATGTTTAGTTATTTTATGTAGCTTCTTGGGCAACTAACAAGTAGGTTATAATATGTCAAATAATTATTTAACACGCACCCAATAACAAGTTGCTACATTCTGGAGACTTGCGATATTAACCGTCTCACAGATCCAGACTGAAAACACAATAATTAAAAACTGCGTCTCCACCGTGTATTGAACCCGGGACCCTTGGATCAGCAGTCAGATACCTAACAAACTGAGCCACGAACGCCGACAAATTTATATTAACGTGAATAAAACTTTGGAAACGATGTCCTCAATTTTATTTTTTTATTTACTTAAATAAAAATGAGCAATCAGTCGTACGATGAGCCAAATCTCAAATATGAATCTTAATTGTTAAAGAATGGATACTGTCTACTATTTTTGATATGATAGAAAATATGTCTGACAAAGAAAATAGGTAGGTATCAAAGAAGAGGCAAAGATGGAAATCTAACTGAAATAGTCTAATATATATCTACATATATAGAAACTCTATTTTCAACCCCCATTTCTAAGTTGTTATTAGATAGGAGTGTACACTCCGAAAGAAATTTCGTATTATACTGTATTATACATATACATACATAACATAAGATGTAGGTACGATTTGTATACGATTTACATAAATACTATAATTCATATGGTAATTCTGATTCCTAAATACTTTGCTCTTTACTATGCGGGACTTTGTTTCAACTAAACATCTAGACGAATACAATATACGAAATAAAGTTTTTTTTTTTTCACATTTTTATTTAACATCTCAATAGGGATTTATTTATTGTGTTCATGCTTTCTCTTACATGGGTTAAATTTTTATTTTGTTGAAGAATATTATAGAAGAGCCAGGAACTCAAGGCATCTGCAGGCCTTGCGATCTGTCATCGGCTGGTATACGTTATCACTTTATGCGCATAAAATGATAACGTAACGTTGCTGTTGAGTTTGTCATAAAAATATCATTTGACTTCCGACAGGGTTTGAAAAATTCAATGTTAGCGAAAATGCATTTAAAAAATATTCGTTACACAAAATAAAGAATGTATTCTAAAGAATATTATATTTTTAAGAATATTCTCGGCCTTCGTGGTTCAGTTGGTTGGGTATCTAACTGCTGATCCAAGACTCCCGGGTTCGATTCCCGGTGGAGACAAAGTTTTTAATTGTGTTTTCAGCCTGGAACTGTGAGACGATAAATATCGTAAGTCTCCAGAATGAGGCAAATTGTTATTGGGTACTTACGTGTTAAATTAATATTTGACATAGAAGTTACCTGTTAGTTGCCCGAGAAGCAATATTAAATAAATAAATAAATATACACATTCACATCTTAGTTGTGAGGCACTAGCTTAGAATAGTGCTTCCATTCGTTTCTATAATAACGTTTTCGGGTGTCCCCTAAGAGCCGGGTAATCGAAAATACATATAAAAGGAAAAATACCTTCTCACATAATTCAGCTATGAGGTTTACCACATATTCTGAATGATACCTGTTTAGGTGAGACGAGCCTGGTGTGTTGGTATACATGCATGTGTCGTGCTTATTTTAATAAGGTAACACACCCACACAAATACCTAGTCTAGTCTTGCCTCTTTTCGTCGCTTAGGTGCTGAATACATAAAACAAAAGTTTTTTTAAAAATCGTGTGTTTCTATTGTTTATATATTATGTTCTAAGACTATAATATCTGTTTATATATTATGTTCTAAGACTATAATATCTGTTTATATATTATGTTCTAAGACTATAATATCTGTTTTGCTTGTTTTGATACTATGTTGTTATTATTAAATTTTTTTCATGTTCTTTGATGTCTTCTATTGTGGTAGTTTGTTTTCATTTTTTTTTACTTTGTGTTTTATTGTTATTGATAGATACGTGTCTTTTTTGTGTGTTCATTTAGTCATCCGATGTTGATTTGTTTATTTTTATTGTTTGTTTTTATTTTCGTTTGTACTAGATGTAAGAAATTGTATTTTTTTACATCTAAATAAAATATATACAATACAATACAATACAAATGTTGTTGGTTTCCTCTCATCGTGGGATATGCCATGATGGTATGAATAAATTATTAAAATTATTACTTATTATTACTTATAATTAAAAGGCTCTGTTTTTATTGTAAATTTAATAACGTACAGTAATTTAAAACGGAATTTAAACAAATAAAAAAAAAAATACTAAAAAGTATTACACCATCTAAAATAATCCGCATTTATGTCAGGAAAATATTAATCGTAAGAAAATGGGGTTGGTAAGGAAAAGAGGCATTGTTTGGATTCCTCTCTTGGTATTTCATAAGATCCTTTCATATCCTGGAAGATGGGAGTTGCAAGATGAGGAATTTGTGGTGCATTTAAGGAGCTGCACGTGCTTCTCATACAGAGTGCTTCGTGTTTCGTCTACTTATTGAAACCTACCTTGGCAAAAGCATTATTTATATAAGTCTACCAACATATTGTAATTGTGTATTTCGTATATACCTACACACAACACTTTCTGCACTCTCCAATATAACATTTTAATAAACATTCCTTGTCAATAATAATATCATTTGACTCCCGACAGGGAACAAAATCCTATGTTTGCGTATATGCAATTAAAAAATATTAGATTTACATACACATTGATACAATTAGGTAAACAAGTCAATAATGAAATAATATTTCTGGCGCAGATCAGGGGTGACATAATATGTGCGAGACACTGTCACCTCATTTGTAAGAACTGTTGCTTTCATTGTTTACAATTAAATCAATTTCTCAATAGATGGCGTTACAAAAAGGTTTCTTCGTTACTTCATAGATGGCAATAGTAAAAATACATTATTTTCAAATGAATTGTCACACATTATTCAAATATATAGAACTTTCAAAAATTACATTAATTAAGGAACTCAATAAGAAGGTATAGTTGGTGGCATAAATTGATCACGTAAACAAGCCGATGACAGGTCATAAGCCCTGTAGGTGCCTTGAGTTCCTGGTTTTTTATAATATCCAAATTTTGTCTCTATTGAGATACATATTAAAAGTTTGTCAATAAAAATATAAAAAAAAATCCCTGATAAATGACTTTTTAAAACAAATAATTACAAATACTATAATACTACTTAATGTGTTGACTTTAATTTCAAAGAACACTGATTGTTTCGAGAGAGCACTCCTCCAATTAAAAGTTGTATTGTAAACTCAATAAACTTCCTTACCCCTTGTGCAAGCGGTGAGTTTATTGCACAATGGCAATTTCTTCCAAACAACCAGTGTTTTAACCAGGGGGGGGGCAAGTCTGGTCAACTGACGAAATCAAAACCATCTATGTTTACCCATATCATGGATATAATGGAGTTCTGTAATATCTTAAGATGTAATAGAACTCCATAAGATAATTGTATCCATGTTATGGGTAAACATGGATGGTTTTGTTTTCGCCATTTGACCGGACTTGCCCCCCCCAGAACAGATAAGCAAGATTAACGTTATAAATAATTTTAAATTAATTTCGAAATCGAAATCTGAAGATTGGCACAGAAATCAAACAACTTACCACTATATCTCCGAGATTAACATATATATTTTTATTTAAATCAGAACAATGAGAATTTCACAAAATGGGTATGAAGGTAAGTCAAATTAAAATAAAAAGGTGTTTGGATGAAAGGACAATTATTGAAAGAGTTGAAGGGAAAAGTGGCGTTCGGTTCGTTCTACCTATATATCTAATAATAAACTTTTATATTTTCTCAATCTGGGTTGTTTAATTTGTTCATGATTGACATAAATGAAAATTATAAACAGTAATGGAAATTTGTTAATTTGCAATAAATATAATTATTAGGTTCACAACATGTAAATTGTTATTCTAAGAAGTTGTGATTTTACAATTTATAAAATCTATTAACTTTGTGGTTTTCATAAAATAAATATGTTTTGGAGGAAGGTTAAAACAAAAATAAATTTGTTTTCTACTAAATTCTCAGAATTATTTTAATTAATATTGGAACGGACGTAAAACAGAAATATTGTTATTAAATAAGTTAATATACAAGTTGCGTTAATCTAAAAACATTTCTGAATAAAAAAAGTTTTATTGCGAACATAATATTTCGAATCTGTAATAGAACGATGTATGACAGGGTCAGAAATGAAGACATAAGGAAAGAATGTAGGATAAAGAAAGATTTTATTAATAGAATGAAAGTGAACACATTGAGATGGTTTGGCCACATGGGGAGAATGAATGAGGAACGCCTGACGAAAAAAATATACATTGCGGACAGGAATGGAATGAGAGGTCGGGGCCGCCCAAGGAAGGGATGGCACGTCCATGTGAATGGTATTTTGAAAGACGGAAATGTTAGAAGCGTGAACAACAGACGAAAATGTATAAGACGATGTATGAATGTTGTCGAGGCGATGAATGTATGTCAAGATAGAAGTTTTGGCTGTCGATGGAAGGGTTAATCAAATATGAAATTAAATAAAACTGCAGGCACATAATACATATTCACAAATGAAGAAATAACTTGTTGTTAGGCACCGGTTCAGAATATCTAGTGTTTCCACTAGTTTTTATTGTCATCGTTTTTGTGTGTTTTTGGGTGGTGAAAAAAATACACTTCGCAAAGTTGTTATTTTTTCTCTTCGTGAAGATACACGCATGTGTTATGTTTTCTTTTATAAGGTTATTCACACCCGCACTAATGTCGTTGGCTATCATAATGGTATATAATATGGACAGTAAGTAATTAGTTGATTCAGAATATTTGACATACATTTTCTTGATATTGGTTTGTATTGAAAATGAAAATAGAATATTATTTCGCGTTCATGTTGGCAGTATTGGAAATAAACTATTTTCATGTTGACATCGTTTCATACAACCCTTTCGTTTCGAGATTTTAGGATTTCTCTCGTTGAACGATAAGGTTTTCCATTCTTTGACCAAAAGATGTTATCGGCTTTGTGTGTGTGTGGCTTAAATGTAGGTAAATGCCTGAAAATGTAACTTAACGTTTCCATTTATCGTCTCTTTATCCCCATTTCAGGCCTTTATTTGAACTTTTGCTGATTCAAAGGTACCTACACACCATCACAATTTTTCATCTTCGCACGGTTCTGCGACCGAAATCTAAACTATCTACCATTTCCATCATAACCTCAAATATGTATATTCACGTGTTTACTTATTTTTCTGTCGAATTTTCATTATTATATCATCCTAGCTTCAATATATATTCTACATACATGTTTTCTAGATATCATGTTTCTATTTATATCTAATTTCTTCAAAATATAGCATATGAAAGCATACCCACATTTTGGTAAACATAAAAACGCTCGTTGACCAAATAAATAGATTAAAATGATCTTTTTTTTTCTTTTTTTTAAAGAATGAATATGTCATTGGAACAAGTACATATACATTTTCATACATTCCCTAAATTAAGCATATGCTTGTGATATAGTTTCTGGCGCATACTTTTTGTTTTGTGTTCAGACAGTGTTCTTTAAAGGTCAGGGTTCTATCCCCAAATATTAAGAGTGCCGCAGTGTTTCACTTTCTCCCCATCCGCTCCACCTTAAGTTCTCTGGTAGCTTCTCTATTTTTTAGGCGAAAAGCGGAAAGCTGCGTCTTCCCTGGGTTTGGCCTTAGATTGTTTTCTTTATACCAACTCCCAAGAACCCGCAGTGACCTAGTCAGACTTTCCTCGAACCGCTGAAATGTATCCTCCTGAGCTCCCGCAGTGACCTAGTCAGACTTTCATCGGCATATATGAAGTCTTTGGTGTTCAAATCATTACTACAAGGACATATTCATTATTTTAATAAAAAAAAATAATCGTCTTCGTTAATCGTCCAGAAAAAGACTAAATAACACCTGGATAAACGATTGCTTTAATATAATAATAATAATAAAAAGGACATCCAACTAGCAAGGAAGTCTCAACTAGCCGGTCGATGGCAGGACAGCGCTGCCGAAACATGTCGCATAGTGACTCAATATATAGTGGTTTAGGGCAAAATTCACATGCCAAAACGGTTAATATGAACAACCACAAAATATCCGCCGAGTATTTAAACTATATAAAAAGGACAATTTATAAAGCGCCGTTTAGTGACAATCGTGGTCACCTCAAGAGCGCTTTCGGTTTGTGAAAAAATAAATTAAAATGAGTCATATAAAAATCACAAATCGATATAGTTATACATATTACATAATACAGATGAAATTATAATAGAAAATAGTCGAATGAAAGTAAACAGGCATAATATTAAGTAAGGGAATATTGAACAGATGAAGAACAATCTGGATACGATTTTCGAAAAAGATGAGTTTTTAATTTCTTTTTGAATTCATTGATATTTTCGGCACATCTTCTATCCATTGGAATATTGTTCCATGACTTTGGTCCAGAAACGCCAAAAGTTCGATCCGATAAAGAAACAGCTAGCATATTAGTCAGCTTTAAGGACGAGAGGAGCCGACCCCAGTAACCAATATAGACAGTTAGTTAGGAAAGTGGCAGGGAGAAGCACACAGAAATAAGTTGCCACATTCTGGTGATTGATGATATTCTTTGTCTCACAAAGCCTCACTGAAAACATAGTTAAAACCTGTGATTCTTTGTTGAACCCGGACCTTTAGCTCAGTAGTCATATAACTAACAAACTATGCCGATGTGATGTTATGTATATTTGTATATACGATGGTATGTATTTATGTACACTACTTTAATCACAGCAAAACTTTTCACGTTTAATTATGATCAAAGGAAAACTGTGAGTTTAAATTTTACAAAATAATTTTACAAAGAAAAAGCTTTCTGAGGGAATTACGACCTTTGATTTAATATAAAAGCATTTTGTAATGGGATTTTATCATAAGTTAAGGGATGAAACAAATATATATCATAGAATAATATTACGACCTTGCTTTAGTCGGTACCTACTCTTTGATTTATTGATCATATTGGGAAAAATGATTAATGATTACATAACACCCCCGATGTGAGAAGAAATTATATTATACTTAGAAATTCGGGACAGGGATGAGGAACGAGGGGAAGCTGGATTTCCCGCCATGGACAAAAAATACATACCTCCCTTCAATCGTATGATATTACTATGTTTTATGATTATCTATATAAATAAAAATGAGCGATTGTGTGTATGTATGAATGTCCGGCATTCGTTCATCTACATATAGTCTATACCGTTCATCCGATTGCAATGGAACTTTCTTGAGCTGTTGGGCGCACACCAGAGAACGTGTCGATGTTTATTTTTATCAATATCCATTCTTGCTCTAGGACTATCAGAAAAAAGTCGTTTCACTTAGGCACTTAAGTATAAACGTAAACATTTACACTTAATATATTATACAGATGTAGCAGACAGGGAAAGGAAAAAAAATAATCTCAAAAGCGCTTCAATAAACAAACAGCACACTTATTCTTGGAGTGGCATTACAACGCCGACATGGTACTCATTTGTTTGTCATATGTAAATATTGAATTGATTAGTTATTACAATTTGACGTACATCCATAGTTATATTTACTTGTGTCTTCATATTGATATATTAATATAATTATAATATTAATCTGTGATTAAGTGATTGATGCACAACTTTACGATATCTAATTGGAGATTTGTTTATACTCGATGACGGTTCTTTTTCGACACACATACATACAATTACGCCGTTTCCTTATTAATTTAAGGAAGGCAGAGAGAGTTTAAGGCCGTACTATTCTATCTGAACAAAAAATAATTGCTCCATTCACGTCTTACATGCTCTCCTACTGTTCTGTCTTCGCACATTTATAATATCATTCAGAAACCCATTTAAGTACCTATATGAGTGTGCAAGTTTTTTCTTGACTGACTCATAAATCTGGTTCTACAATTTTCAGGCTTGATTAATTGCTTTGTCAGATATTTATTCATCATTCATTTTTTCAATGTCTCTGAACCGTTGTGAATAATTATACTCACGTGTCTAATATTATCTTCATTTCTTAGTTTATTTTATATTATTTATACCCCTTTTTCTTCTCGGGCAACTAGCGGGTACTATGTCAAATATTAATTTAACACGCACCTAATAACAAGTTGCCATATTCTGGAGACTAACAATATTAATCGTCTCACGACTGAAAACACAATAATTAAAAAGCTGCGTATCCACCGGGACTCGGAAGCGGGACCTTTGGATCAGCAGTCAAATACCTAATCAACTGATGATAGCCTAACCAACAAGATGGGTCGATGGCAGAGCGGTTAGCGCGCTGGGCTATAAATTCAGTGGTCGCGAGTTCGAATCCTGTCTCGACCGATTTCGTTCACCTATAGCACAAGTATTTATGCTTAGTTTAGGGAATGTAGGAAGATGTATATGTACTTGTTTAACAAGGACATACATTTTTTATTTAAAAAAAAATATATGGTTGTTTTGTAGGCGTTGTTTGTATTTTCTCAAACTGTTTTTTGCTTGTATTTAAGTATTTTTTTTCATGTCGTCAAATAGCACATTTACTGATACTTTTGTTGGAGAAACACAGCCTAAGTGCACTTATAAACATAACCATCAAGTGCACTTATAAACAAAACCATCAAGTGCACTTATAAACATAATCATTAAGTGCACTTATAAACATAACCATTAAGTGCAATTATAAACATAGCCATGAAGTGCAGTTATAAACATAATTATTAAGTGCATTTATAAACATAGCCATGAAGTGCACTTATAAGCATAACCATTAAGTGCAGTTATAAACATAACCATTAAGTGCACTTTTAACTATGTCACAATATTTTCTTTGAGTTTAGGACAGTAAATATTGTTTATTTTTAGACCAAGAAAATAGAATAGGGTAGAAAAGGATGTGTAATTATGTGTGTGTGCTTATTGAAAAAAAAACTAGAGTGACTTGAACTCATTTCAAATTTTTTACAATATTTTAGCAAAACAATTCCCTCCAAAAGAAGTCTGTAATGGTGATATTAATAAACGTCAAAAGCAGGAAATAATAATTTGTTAAAGCAAGTGATAATTTCATCCCTTGGTGTTGCTAAACTGGAATTCGGGTGACTAATATTCAACGTACATCAATGTCAAATTTTCAAAAATTGAACTCAAAATTCGAAATTGCTAATTTCGTACGAAAAAAAAATACCTGATGAAAAATCGCACCCTCTATTATTTTACATTAAAAGTAGGTACCTACACTTTATGGTGACTCTTAATTTATTATAAATATTAACATGACATATTTAAATGTTGAATAGTTTTTTACTAATGAGTAAATAAATTGTGGACACCCTTATTAAATTTAAATAACAATACTTACCTATGATTTCAAAATTCTTCGGATAAACGAATTATAAGAAAATTTTTGAAAAAAAATTATTTTATTTTTTTATTTAACTTTTTGTAGGTACATAATATAAACAAATACACTGCCTCACTGGCGGGCTTTTGCCATTAGGCAATTTCTTCCAACCAAAAAGATTACAAAGTCACAGAATTAATTCATTAATATTGTGGTCTATATAAAGTAATATAATTTTAAATTTTTTGTCAAAATGAACCACAAAGTTAATAAATCATCAAAGTTAATAATCACGCGATGACATAATAATACACATACTCTATTGAGATATTAATCATCTGTCATAACATACTACACCATCTCTTTTATTGAATTATGGCTCCTTAATTTTAATTTTATTTTATGTATTTTTGTTTTTTTTTTCTCTTTTTTATCATTATGTTAATGTATAACTCTTGTTTCTCTATTTCTCGCCTCAATATTTATTTCTCGCCTCAATACTTATTTCTGTATAATTATTTTCTTATCTATTTCATTTCGTTTATGTTAATTTAAATTGATTTTTTTTTTCTTCTTTACTTGTTTTGTCTTTTATTATTATTGTAATACTTTGTAAATTTTCACTTTCATATGTTTATATTGTGAATACTGTAAGGTTGCAGATAAACTTTGAATTCTATGTTACCATTAGTTATATGCATATTTTCTCTAACTGTTTGTATTCCTAAATGAATAAATAAATAAATAAATAAATAAATAAATAAATCAATCAGAAATCTGAAAACTGAAATCAATTGAATAACGATACAAATAATGCCTGAATATTATGCAATGTGTATAGAATTCACAATTCAAGTTCAGAAACACAAAATTTAAGAAACAGAAAAAATGCTGTGATCGAAAATTCACAAATCCCGAAGGTTTCAGAGCTTAAGTAAATTAAAAAGGTGTAGAAAAACTTTTAATATTTACAGTATTCACAAAAAATATAAAAAAATCGTTATACCTACTAGTTATGAAAAATTATATATATATTAACAATATTAACAATATTTATAAAAGTTTCCCCATAAAAAAATCGTCGCACATGCTTTTGAATTCTTTCGAAGTACTCAAACTGTAACATAAACTTGTATTAAGATATAGGTACGTAAGATGCAGGTACTTAATATTAAAAAAAAAAACACGCTTACTAAAATATTTATAATACTTAAATTATTTTATTACGCAAAAAAAAAAAAACATGTGGCCGACTTATTGCCCGTTGGCGATTTCTACCAGTCAACCATACTAGTAAATATATCAGTAGATTTCTACCAGTCAACCATACTAGTAAATATATCAGTAGATTTCTACCAGTCAACCATACTAGTAAATATATCAGTAGATTTCTACCAGTCAACCATACTAGTAAATATATCAGTAGATTTCTACCAGTCAACCATGCTAGTAAATATATCAGTAGATTTCTACCAGTCAACCATACTAGTAAATATATCAGTAGATTTCTACCAGTCAACTATACTAGTAAATATATCAGTAGCAATTAAAAAAATATGTTATATTTCAAATAAAAACAAATAAAATACCAATGAAGAATAAAATAATAATAATAATAATAAAAAAATTATAGATCTAAAATTATGAAAAAAAATATATTTAATTTTACGTTCTACTTAAATTAATTTTTAAATTTTAAGTTGAATTTAAGTTGATTATGGAGTTTTATCATGAAGTGACAGTTTCAAACATTGAAAAAATTATGAAAGTATCAAAAAATAGGAAAATGATGGAATATGAAAGGAAGAAGAATAAAGGAATTATAGGTATGTGGATATGAAGTGTGACTTCAGAAGCTTCTTGAAAACCATCAAGCTAGGAGCTTCGCTTATACCATTGGGTAATTGGTTCCACAGCCGAGCTGCGTGAATTGTGAACGAGTTAGTGTTGGAGGATGTTGGAGGTATTGAGAGTGTACTATGATTTTGAGACCATGAGAGGAAAGACTAAAACGCTTCATACTATAACTGACATATTAAAATTGTAATTTTCCACAATTTGAAACCTGTAATCTGCGAAAGTCACCACTACTCAGGTTCGTATGATCATATCGTTACAACCTGCTGTGGTGTGCATAACATAGAATAAAATCAACCTTTATACTAATGACGTAATTCTGGCAGTTGCTGGCTCTTTGTCTATTATAGACAGCACGATAAAATTTTTGAATAGTTGAATAGTACAGGTAAGGTAAGGAGGGATTTTTTTTCAATTACTCTAATTATAATATTTTGAAATATTCTTCAGATAAAAAATAATGTTCGTTACAGTCACGCAAATACACGTAACAATTGCATTTATTTTAGACGGTTGGCTTTTGAAACTAAGTACAAAAGTTGTTGTAAGTATTTGATTTCATTTATCGAAGTCGTTGGCCTAAATGTCCCCAGCTTAGAAAGAAATATCTTTTCTCGAGTCGTAAACCGCAGTTAGTTAATCCGTTAGCGCGAGGTTTAGGTTGGTTGGTATGGTTCGGTATAGGACTATGGGATAGTTATCCGCTCGAGGGAGTTTAGAGAAAAACGACGACAAAATAGCTGCCATAACTCAGCTTAGCTCCGGGAAATCTTTAGAGACGAAGGACCGTCAGTACCCGATACCTCCCCACAACTAGAGAGACTATCAGGATCGGAGAGTGAGAACTAAATAATAGCTGGTATTATTTGTTACAAGTAAATTGAAACTCCTCAATCACGGTGACCATCACAACAGAACAATTATTTTTTTATTGACAAACATTTTTTCAACATCCCAATAGAGACGAAGTTGGGATATTGTAGAAGAACTAGGAACTCGAGGCACCTACAGGGCTTACGACCTGTCATCGGCCGGTTTACGTGAACACTTTATGCGCTTGCGCAACGTTCACCAATTATGCCTTCTTATTGAGTTCCCTTATCAATGTAATTTTTTTGAAAGTCCTGTATATTTGAATAGTGTGTAACATTTCACCTGAAAATAAGGAACCATGCTATTGCCTTGAAATAGAAAGATAGAGAAATTAATTTATTTGTAAACAATGAAAGCAACAGTCCTTATAAATGAGATGACGGTGTCACGCACAGATGTCACCCCTGAACTGCGCCAGAAATATTATTTCATTTTTGGCTTGTTTACCTACTGTTACCAATGTGTATGTAAATCGAATATTCTTTTTTAATAGCATATACGCAAACATGTTATGCAATTAAAAAAGAATATTCGAGTAAAATTATAATTATTGGAATTTAGGTTTCTAAATATTTTTTCTTAAAACTACAACGAAGTTTAGGTATCTGACTGCTGATCCATGGGTCCCAGGTTCGATTCCCGGTGGAAGTACAACTTTAATTTTGTTTTCAGTCTGGATCTGTGAGAAGATTAATATCATTATGGAGGCTTATTAAGCCCCCAAAATGTGGCAACTTGTTATTGGGTGCGTGTTATAAAAGTATTTGGCAGTAAGTTGTTTGAGAAGCAATAAATAAATAAATACATAAATATAATATATGAAATATGTTTAATTTAAGTCATTGTCGTAAATCATTGTCGTAGAAAATGAAAGTAGAATATTTCATTGTATATAAAATCACAAACGATATAGAATCACAAACCATATTTGTTGGTAGCATAATCCTCTTTATTAACAAGGTTACAATGTTGAAATAAATCACAAACAAGGTTGTATTAGAAGTCGGAATTCCAGATCGATTTCAATGATATGATAATAATATGATAAGACCTAAACGAAGCCAATTTTTACAGGTAACAAAAAAATATATTTACCCACATAGCGTGGTTGTATTTTTTATAAAGGAGAATATTAAATATTTTCCATTTTTAACAGACTTTCTTAAACTCAGAGTTAATAAATTCGACGTAATTTTTTCTCCTCACTAACCCAATGGGGTGAATTAGGGAGTTACAATTTTCCAATTT
>OY754973.1:622500-812500 GCA_963576475.1 Molanna angustata | reverse complement strand
AGGATATCTGATCAGTGCTTCTCGCTTGGACCCCAATAGATTTTGAAGGATATCTGATCAGTGCTTCTCGCTTGGACCCCAATAGATTTTGAAGGATATCTGATCAGTGCTTCTCGCTTGGACCCCAATAGATTTTGAAGGATATCTGATCAGTGCTTCTCGCTTGGACCCCAATAGATTTTGAAGGATATCTGATCAGTGCTTCTCGCTTGGACCCCAATAGATTTTGAAGGATATCTGATCAGTGCTTCTCGCTTGGACCCCAATAGATTTTGAAGGATATCTGATCAGTGCTTCTCGCTTGGACCCCAATAGATTTTGAAGGATATCTGATCAGTGCTTCTCGCTTGGACCCCAATAGATTTTGAAGGATATCTGATCAGTGCTTCTCGCTTGGACCCCAATAGATTTTGAAGGATATCTGATCAGTGCTTCTCGCTTGGACCCCAATAGATTTTGAAGGATATCTGATCAGTGCTTCTCGCTTGGACCCCAATAGATTTTGAAGGATATCTGATCAGTGCTTCTCGCTTGGACCCCAATAGATTTTGAAGGATATCTGATCAGTGCTTCTCGCTTGGACCCCAATAGATTTTGAAGGATATCTGATCAGTGCTTCTCGCTTGGACCCCAATAGATTTTGAAGGATATCTGATCAGTGCTTCTCGCTTGGACCCCAATAGATTTTGAAGGATATCTGATCAGTGCTTCTCATTTTTTTATCTGTCATATATTTCAATGTGACCTTTATTTGGCTCGGGAAACTCAAAATTTGATTTTTTATTTTCAAATTGCTAAAAAGGCACATCACTTTCATAAAATACCATTGAAAGATTTGCAAGTTTTCGTTATAAAATATTGAAATCAAAAATAATTTAACGAACTTTGTTAAAAGGCTTTGCTAAAAACCAGCAGCACTTCAGGGATACCTGGTAATGAGCAGCTGAGCAATAGCCTTTTTGTTGTCCATTGTGGTTCAAAATTGTGTATATATATTATATGGGTCGGTGGCAGAGCGGTTAACGCGCTGGGCAAGTAATCCAGTGGTCGCGAGTTCGAATCCTGCCTCGACCGATTTCGTTCACCTTAGCACAAGAATTTATTTACTTATTTTAGGGAACGTAGGAAGATGTATATGTACTTGTTTAACAAGGACATATTCATTTTATTGTAAAAAAAATAAAAATAAAATAATAATGTTTTTGTTTTTATGTGATGTAACAATAATAGCAACAAATTAACGATTGATTATTATTATTATTATTGACTCCTTTCATGAAATTCTGAAAAAAAATCATACAAATTTTGAATACTTTGTGGAGTGACTTGGTAGTATAACGTTGGCCACAACCCACTCGTTTTAATTTCGATACATACTTACTTAAACTCTCTGTAAATGACACTGTTTCCAGCCAAGAGGAGAAGGATTTTTTTTATCTTGTTATTTTGCCTCAAACCGTTTTTTAAGTTTTGATATGTGATGTACATATACATATGTATCATTTACCTACTTTGGTTTTAGTAATTTCTATAAGCTAGCTTAATTATCTTCACAGTGTCTGAAATAAGTTGTTTGTATTGCGTCCAACCCTCTTAATAAACAAACCTGCCCCAACTTTTTTGACTAGGCCCCTATGGCCCCAAGCCCCATCATGCTCAGGACAGGAATTACAGTTGTTTTTATATGAATTTCATATGAGGATCACGATGTGATTGTGAGCAGGTAGGTATGTCTTACTTCATTTGATATAGGCTCGTTAGTTATTATTTTATATGAGGATCACGATGTGATTGTGAGAAGGTAGGTATGTCTTACTTCATTTGATATAGGCTCGTTAGTTATTATTTTATATGAGGATCACGATGTGATTGTGAGCAGGTAGGTATGTCTTACTTCATTTGATATAGGCTCGTTAGTTATTATTTTATATGAGGATCACGATGTGATTGTGAGAAGGTAGGTATGTCTTACTTCATTTGATATAGGCTCGTTAGTTATTATTTTATATGAGGATCACGATGTGATTGTGAGCAGGTAGGTATGTCTTACTTCATTTGATATAGGCTCGTTAGTTATTATTTTATATGAGGATCACGATGTGATTGTGAGCAGGTAGGTATGTCTTACTTCATTTGATATAGGCTCGTTAGTTATTATTTTATATGAGGATCACGATGTGATTGTGAGCAGGTAGGTATGTCTTACTTCATTTGATATAGGCTCGTTAGTTATTATTTTATATGAGGATCACGATGTGATTGTGAGCAGGTAGGTATGTCTTACTTCATTTGATATAGGCTCGTTAGTTATTATTTTATATGAGGATCACGATGTGATTGTGAGCAGGTAGGTATGTCTTACTTCATTTGATATAGGCTCGTTAGTTATTATTTTATATGAGGATCACGATGTGATTGTGAGCAGGTAGGTATGTCTTATTTCATTTGATATAGGCTCGTTAGTTATTATTTTATATGAGGATCACGATGTGATTGTGAGCAGGTAGGTATGTCTTACTTCATTTGATATAGGCTCGTTAGTTATTATTTCATATGAGGATCACGATGTGATTGTGAGAAGGTAGGTATGTCTTACTTCATTTGATATAGGCTCGTTAGTTATTATTTTATAATTGAAGATTCTAAAACAGGACATACACACTCTATTGTTGGAGAATTAAAGTATGTAACTAACTTCTCAGAATGTACATTAGACATTCCTTTACAAAGTTGAAATGAAATCTTCAACCGTCAACAAGTAAGATGGAGGGGAGAAGCGATGAATATAATTTGGCGAGACGTTTTCAATTTAAATAATTTCTCAGAAAGTATCCCAATTATTATAATTAGATTTCATCGCAACACATTATTATCTTGTGTCAGGGTTTTTGATACGCCCCCAGAGTCAAATTATGTAGTCACTTTACAGATATTTTCATAGAAAACTGAACTAAATAATTTTTACACAATATGTTTATGTATGTAAGTGACTTCATTTTTGAAGTATGTTTTTATTTTGTATTAAGTATTTGAGAAATCACAGGTGACAATTTGGTTTTTTCGCTTGGTAGATAGCTATACATATATATGTGCAAACCCCCTCCATAACGTTAATTATTTTACTTGTTTATTAATTAAAAAATTTCAAATCTTATAATAACAGTCCAGTAAATAGTTACGCTTCTTATAAAGTAACGTTTTTATTACTAAGTTATAATATTTATCAAGTTGTCTTCCGGAAACTAGACAGTGTTTTATGTTGTATGCTACTGTGCGGTTGAATATTATGTATTCCTGTATAATTATCTTAGCAGAGACGTAGTTGAAGAATTTTTTCGGGTACTTTAAGTGATCATGATACTCGCTTGCAAAACGTACAACAATAATACTATTCGTTTAACATGAACAGTGTACCTTATTAATACAATCATTGTTTATTTCAATTTTCGTTAAATAACTTAAGACTTTAACTGGATAGCTTTCGTGAACAGTCATAGTTGAATAATTAGGTATTTATTTAAGGTACAAATACAGTCTTATAAAATAAACAGAAAAAAAAACTTTGAAATGGTAGACAGACTTTTGTTCACTACATTTGTCCACAAGTGATATGTCCACATTAAATTATCATAGAAGTATGTGCCTACATTACAATAAAAAATAGATATAAATGTTCTTAAAATTATTTCATATTCGTATCTTTCACGTTTGACCATGATGGGAAAGGAAGAGAGAAGGACAAAATTAGTTAGTGAGATGGAAAAAAACCGAATCTGCTAGATAAAAACAAAAATCAAAATAAGTACACAAATTTTCAATAATGCACAGGCTTACGCCGCTATGCATCTATATTTAACGAACTCTTGTAGCAGTCATTACTAGAAGTAATGACTGTTTATTTTAATGTAAATTTGACTCTGGCCAATGTTCCTCCATTTGAGGTTACAAGAGCCAACCAAGTAATAATAATACTAGCAGTACCTTTGTTTTCAGGATTTCTAGCTCTCAATATGTCATATTAGTCAAAGAATTGACGTAACACATTTAATAATATAAATGGATTTGACAGTAGTTTTTAGGTATCCATGATACATATAGTGGTATAAAGCACAGTATTCGCATTCTCATTATTTTAACAGTAGGTACCTACATCTTTGAAATTCATCTTAAACACGAGAGATATTAGTCGTATATCTTGTTTTGTTCCATTGAAATTTCGCCAGATTCCATAGACTTTGCAACATTCAAAAATTCGAACATTCTAGAATGATCATGGAAGTATCATAGAATTATAATGGAAGTATGTATATAAACTTATTTTTTCCATCCGCCCGCCAATGATCTCTCGAATGTCAAAACGTACGCGTCAGACAATATTTATCAGTCATAAATTCAGAAACAAATTTTATTGTAAATGTATTATAATATCATCTAAATCAAAGTTATTTTTGTGAATAAATTGTGAATTATTTAAGTAAGTAATCATTTCATTCTGTGTCCAGAAGCATTCCTTCTGCATTTTAACTTGAATAAATATTTAGAGAAATTTTTTTGCTGAGATTTATATATTCATTTTTGAACACGCTTCAATAAACCTTCTGATCAATAAGTATATTTGAAAGCAAGTAAAAACATCCTCTAAAATATATAGGAACAGTTTATCAAACAAAATTATTAATACTGTAAGGAAAAATTAACACACGCTAAAATTCTAAAATACAAGACATGTGTACGACCCATCATGATCCTTGCAATTGAAGCCAGAGCGGAAATCGCTGGAACAAAATGTCTGCTCCAAACGATAAGGATGAAAACTTAACTGCTAAATTGCGTGATTTGCCCATATGAATCGAATGCGGAACACAGATAAAATAAAAATTAGATGAAGGATCAGATGACCACGTGAATAAAATGGGAGACAGCAGGTGAGCCAAAATTATCTCCCATGCAACATATTAATTTTTACAATCTACCGCGAGGCAGACAACCTAAGAGATAGGTGGAGTTCGGTGTTGCAAGAGGGATTGTTGGAGGGGAACACTTTCTGATAATAAAACAGTTTTCTAAAACCTACTACAAGAAGAAGACGAAGACATTAAAGAATATAGCTGTGTATATACAAATAATAGAACGCTATCTAGAGAGTGATGCCGGAACTACAAACCAATTGAATCAAGTTTCCCATCTCAACATCAAGGAGACGAGACGGTAAATCCGTTAAAACAGGAAATGTACCTTGCTACATACAACAGTATGACATGTATGTAACGCTTCCGCTCGAAATGCGCGGGAAAATTCCCTAAATATCATTTTCATAATACTAATACAGTTCGGCAGATTAAGTGTATTAGAATTGTACTGATTTCGTGTTACATATTATAATGAAAAATATATGGAGGTTAGTTTCTGCCCCCGGGAGGTAAGTACCTAGCCTATGTTTATTAAAACGCCAAGGTATAGTGTTTAAGTGAAATGTAAAAAAATGTATTATACTTAAAGTATTGAATTATTAAAATATTTTTAAGATGAAGTATATTGAAAAACAGGGAGCTAAAAACAAACGTCAGAATAAGTGTGCAACACTCAGCAGATCTACATAAAAGACAAGCTGTATTTTTATATGCATTTTACTATGAAAAACTGAGTCGACCGTAGCGTGAACATGTTTCACAGTTAGATGCATACTGACGTTCTCATCCATTTGCTAATGTTATCGTTGAATCGATTTGTATTCTTTGTTTAATATATGTAGATACAGTTATAAAAATCTCTTGAGCATTAGGTATTGTACTGTATAGATGTGTAAACCTTCGTCTCCTGACCGGTGTAGAGATGGAAGTACCTACAAGGCATGTTTGGGTGAATCATATAAATACAGGTTCATTTTGGACAATTAATCACTTTTGTTACTACATTTTTTTTTTTTTTTTTTTAAATTTAAAAAAATGAATATGTCCTTGTTAAACAAGTACATATACATCTTCCTACGTTCCCTAAACTAAGCATAAATGCTTGTCCTATAGGTGAACGAGATCGGTCGAGGCAGGATTCGAACTCGCGACCACTGGATTACTAACCCAGCGCGCTAACCGCTCTGCCATCCACCCACCCACATTAACAAATGAGTTTCATTTAACTAACACCTGCTAACTTTGTCTTGTATATATAGCGCCTACTAGAAGTCATCCATCGGTGCCTGAATAGAATTACCTTCAGACTTAATATGGATTTAAAAATGTGAGACCGGATATAGTATTTATTTTTTATTCTAAGCAATCGCCATTTTGTGTCTTTACAAAAGACATAAGCAATACTTTTAAGAAGATTTCTAGTCATGTTTCCTGGAATAAAAAATGTCATCAATTTAAATCAATTTTCAGGTACCAACGCTTAATCTTTTGTTCAATATCTTTTTTAAAATATATAGGTACAATATACACGAGATACCTTATCCAGTTAAAACGAAATGACAAAAATGAAACATCTGTTTCAGAAAGGTAATGTCACTATATCTTTCAACACGAAGAACGATAGATATCATGACAGCCGGGTTATGATTTATCATCCTCTACAAATCTACGAGAGAAGAAAAAAAGCTTGTGTGCTCGGACTGTCGCACGGAGAAAAAACACATTTAAATAAAATACAAATTTGTAATCTTCCAAAGAGACGGCCGCGGGAGGAAAGAAAAATTTGCCGGGAGAAAAAGGCGGGAGCAGATATGTCACGTGACGCACGCCATATTCGATTTTGTTCAGACGGCGGTGACATCTGGCGGTTAGTGGCCGAACTAATCTTGTATTTTTTTAGAGTCGAGAATTTTTCCACACTCCCTCGCAGGCGGCGGATAGCGCACCCACAAGAACACAGGAAGGAAGGAGGGTTTGGTGAAATATTTGTTTTTATGATTAATGGTTCACATGAGGCTGGTGTTTGGTAAGAATAATGAAATTAAGTCATTGACTTAGTCTAGTTTTGCTTATGTTAGACGTTAGTAGATCAATTCTTTATTTCATTAAAGGTACACATTTCTACTAATCGATATTTTGTGTATGCCACGCGTATTATTTATGTTGGAAGGACGACATTTTTGTACTTTCATAATATTTAAATAGCGTTGCGGTTAGACCTTATATCAAATTTAGAAAACAAATTTACGGCTATAATTAAGACCAATCAATAAAATTACATGGCTTTATATCCCTTGAGAATAGGAGAAAGATATCTTATGTCTATCTGCTTTACAGAATACTGAATAACCTTGTAGATAGCTCTTACATACCTTCTCCAAAAAATCTCTTTCAACTGCCCGATGAGAACAACACACCAAAATCACCTTTTCCATACACCATACTGCAGAACAAATTACACATATAATAATTATAACAGATGTTTAAACTATTACAATAGTCTTGACCACAACCGGATACATTTAACTCAACGCAGACATCGATTAAACGTCAATTACGCGCAGTTATTGGTAATATTATTGGTTAAAAATCAAACCTATCTTCCTTAAACCTTCATCCCTTCCTCATCAACGCTTTTCTATATACACTAGTTGCACACTAGTATGGAGGTCAGTCTTTTTTCCTACCCGGAATATGAAAACAGCATGATGGTATATGTATATTGTATGTTTAGAGATGAAGTATCAAACTATTAAGTCTTCTTTGATATTGTGTATAGGTGACTACCATACAAATTGTATGAAGCGATGTCGTCACTAAATTCAATTTTTATACTGCTACAATGTTTATATTTTTTATATAAAATTAAAATATCTAGTTGGGGTGTTTCGGCTTTTTTCGATATTTAAAAAAAAATGGAAATATAGGCAGTTAAACTCATAAATTTATCATAAAAAAAATACTTTTCTTAATAAAAAATGTTTGAGAAACCCTGGAATTTTTTTGAAAAAAGTAGTTTGAGATTTTGTATTTGTCTATGTTTATACCAATTTTCAGTGTTCTAGCTTTTATGGTTTCTGAGATATAGGGAAAAATAAAATAAAAATTCAAAAGTTGATAACCCCTGACTGAAACAAAAATTCAAAATTCCGAGTATAAAAGTTTTGTAGGCCTGTAACTGTTTATATATGCTGAAATTTTAGGCTCTGTAAATTGAGCGGATCAAAAGTTATAAGGGGGGGACGGACACACACACAGACACACACACAGACACACACACACAGACACACACACAGACACACACACAGACACACGAAATGTTCTACTCCGAATTCTGAGTAAATCCGTGTATGGAACATATATGCTGCGAAGCCTCTAAGTTGGTGTTTTTTGACTTCAAAGTTGGAAAAGCCGTGAAAAAAGTAGACCTCTCCATACAATTCTCGCGTATTCTGGCTTGATACATTGTCGATATGTTAAGAGAACAAAGTTCTCCTGAACAAATCGACAGTTGGATTATAATGTATTATTCAAAGGAATGTTGCTGTTACATTTTACTCTATTTATCTCTAATATTTCAACAAACTTGAAATATTACATATAATGTTATTGAATGAGACTTTTAAATCGCTTATTTTTTACATACATATTCATAATGAAACATAAAATATTGTATAGCTGCTAAGTTACCTAATAAATAAAATAAAAATACAATTATAGTTGACAACAAATAACTTGAACTTTTAACCGAGAAGGAGGGCGATTTGCACGTAAACCAACGAAGCAAAAAGACACATATTTGCGCTCAGCACAACCGGAAGCTCGTTCAATATGTTTGTCGAATATTATACCATTGATTTAATTCATAGAACTACAGTAGTCAGATAGGAAAAGAAAATAATTTGCGTCACGCATTGATTAAAATTGCTTTATAGTACTATAGTACTAAATATGTGTTTTTATACCCATTTACTAGTTGCATGTAACACATGAGATCCAACTGTCGATAGCGATAGTATGTATAGTTGAAGAATATGTACCAAACTATAAACCCATAAATACAAATTATTGAATATTTTCAGATATTTTGTTTTCTATACAACATATGTAGGTATGTATGTCAAGATAGGATAGTATGGAAGAAGATCCTTTTTCCTACCCAGAATATGCAAATTGCATGATGGTATGTATGTATGTTTGGAGATGAAGTAACAAACTATTAAGTCTTCTTACATATTGTGTATAGGCGACTGCCATACAAAATGTATGAAGCGATGTCGTCACTAAATTCAATTTTTAAAAAAATTGTTAAAAAAAAATTGAGATCTTCTACTACAATGTTAATATTTTTTATAGAAAATTAAATTATCTAGTTGGGGTGTTTCGGCTTTTTTCGATAATTGTAAAAGTTTTGGAAATATAGGCAGTTAAACTCATAAATTTATCATAAAAAAAATATTTTTCTTAATAAAAAATGTTTGAGAAACCCTGGAATTTTTTTGAAAAAACTAATTTGAGATTTTGTATTTGTCTATGTTTGTACCAATTTTTAGCGTTCTACCGTTTATGGTTTCTGAGATATATGGAAAAATAAAATAAAAATTCAAAAGTTGATAACCCCTGACTGAAACAAAAATTCAAAATTCCGAGTATAAAAGTTTTGTAGGCCTGTAACTGTTTATATATTCTGAAATTTTAGGCTCTGTAAATTGAGCGGATCAAAAGTTATAAGGGGGGGACGGACACACAGACACACACACACACACAGACACACACACACACACAGACACACACACAGACACACACACAGACACACGAAATGTTCTACTCCGAATTCTGAGTAAATCCGTGTATGGAACATATATGCTGCGAAGCCTCTAAGTTGGTGTTTTTTGACTTCAAAGTTGGAAAAGCCGTGAAAAAAGTAGACCTCTCCATACAATTCTCGCGTATTCTGGCTTGATACATTGTCGATATGTTAAGAGAACAAAGTTCTCCTGAACAAATCGACAGTTGGATTAACTTACTTCCCTCAAACAGAGAGAGGTATCAATTCGACGTAATTTTTTTAAATGTATGTATGTTCAACTTTTTACACAATATTCGATTTCAATTATTGTTTTTTCATTAGAAAGGTTTTATTTTATCTTCCGATAGGTTTTATTTTAATTTGGTTATATCTGATCATGGGATCAATAAGAAATTCATCAAACTATTCAATATTCACTTCAACGACACTAATTATTTACCTAATTGTCCCATTATAATGACTATTTTTTAAAATATAAGTTTTATTGAGTTCTGATGCAAGGACTTATGAGAAAAAATCATCAAGCTCTTCAATTTACAATGGCGTCTGTAATCTGTATAACACGTATTATTTTTATAGGCAAATTGTATGAAATATAGGTAATATCAATATATTATGTATGTACAAAAAAAAAACCATCTCGCCATGTCCCTCGTGTGGCAGGCAGAGAGAACAGTATTCAACATTTTTTTATATGAAAGATAATTTAACTTCTGTAGGTTCCGGAATATGCAATAGATTTATTTCTTACTTCCTGGCCACTTACATCTAGAATTTGTACATTTAGAATTTGTGTATAACCGATGTTAAAGCAAGTAAAAAACTTTTTATATTTTGATTCAATTAATATCTTGATAAAAATGAACAATTTTGAAATTTCTGAATTAGAATTGTGGCGTTAATTTATTTATTTTTCACACCTTTATAAAAAAGACTATTATTACTGCTACCCAACTAGGTAACCCTGTTCTAGGGCTAGCAGTTTACAATTTTACCAAACCAAATATTTGACATTTTGGTTTTACATAGTTATTTTAACTTTTCCAAAAAATATTAGTACGGACACCAGACATCACAACACAACAAATTACAATATTACATAGTTAAACCGACACAGTAAATTTTGATATGTTATATTATTTCTACCATAATTATATTGTTATTTGATCAACTTCAATTGTCCTACATTTCAACGTGAAGAAAAATTAGAATAGGGTGTCTGTCATGTAGACAAAATTAATAAATGATGATCTCACGGGCCGGGCCCTCTCACGAAGGACCCCACCTTACACACGATTCCTTTCTGCCTATATGTATGCATGAATGTATGTAAATATATTTCTACGTATAATAATATGAAATGAAGTCATATACCTACTGTAATCAGTCAATTGTTGGAGATCTCTGATCTAATGTTTGTTAGTGATGTCAAATATTTGTTTTGTTGGTAACGCGAAATTTCACTTTGACGATTATTCAAAAATATTCGAGTGGTACGTTTGTGAGTGCGTGAGTTGTATAAATGTCTGAAAAATGAGGTTAACACACCTCCATCCTATGTAGGTAGGTAAGTACTCTTGTCATATATTTCTATTTGAATACCAACCATTAAAAACACTTTTACTTTGTGGTCTAAGCAGTGCCGCTATGGATCAGGACTGGTCGAAGGGTTATTATGTGCCCACATATTTATTATTTATTTATTTACCTTTTATAATACCATATTTATAACGACAACAATAAGTAGATTACTGCTGCCCAACTAGGATATCCTGTTCTAGGGCTAGCAGTTTACATTTTTTATTGACAATTATATGCAATTATGAACCGGGTGATTGTTCCCGTTCCACAATCTCAACATTCTGCACTCACAATTACTACCTCAACAAACATATGAGTTCACATAAAATAGATTAACCAGGTCCTAATGTCTGCTATAGTAAAATAAATAAATAAATAAAATAAATAAATAAACAAATAAACAAATAAATAAATAAATAAATAAATAAATAAATAAATAAATAAATAAATAAATAAATAAATAAATAAATTAATTAATTAATTAAATAATTAATTAATTAATTAAATAATTAATTAATTAATTAATAAATAAATAAGTAAAATAAAAAAAATAAAATTATATAGATATTATAATACTTATTAATTTTTTTGAAACTTCAACTTCATGATTTATGCATTCATTCATACCATCACGGCATTATAACAATTATGTGGGGCTAACCAGCGACATGTGTGCGGGTGTGCATAAACTTTTTCAAAAACCACGATTAGCACCAGTCTTGCTCATCTCGTTTCTCCTAAAAATGTATGTAATACATACATAATGGTTGGTTTAGGTATCTCATTGTTGAATAATGTTAGATGTTATTTTTCCTGTTATGTTTTCGGGACACCCTAAGACGTTGAATTTATAAAAGAGTGGAAGCAATATTCAAAACTACAGCCCATGTACATACAGTCGTTGTCCCACGAAATGTGACTGTCTCTGAGTTTTTTCCCTATGACACTTTACATCCAGCCAATCCTTACAAATATTGAGTACTTTGCTGAGCTAAACTATACTTGTTTATATGATGGTTGTGCTCACTGTTCAATGTTCACACAAATAAAAATAACCTTCTCACTATTCGTGTTCAGCTTTTCTTGTTCTTGTTTTTTTCCTCCTCAATCCTCCCCACTTCGATCCTCACAACCGATTTCAAACTCATCCCGACCCGTATGTTCGATTGGGAAGACACAAAAAATAAACGGTGTAGAGATGTACCTACAGTTGCATGACCATTTATTATGGCCATCTTAATCTATATTATAAATTTGAATGTTTGTATGTATCTATGTATGTATGTGTTGAATGCGCTCCTAAACCGCTCATCCGATTGCGATGAAACTTTGGTGAACTGTCGAGAGTATACCAGGGATGGTTTCTGGATCAAAAAATTTTAACTTCTTCTTCTTCTTCATCGAGTTTTAGGTCATTTTACCTATGAAGGTGGACTATCCTGGGAACCGTTCATCCGATTGCAATTAAACTTTGGTGAATTGTCGATCGTATGCCCGGGATGATTTCTGAATTTAAAATATTTTCTTCTTCTTCTTCTTCATCGGGTATCAGGTCATTTTACATATGAAGGTGGACTAACCTGAGAACCGTTCATCCGATTGCAATGAAACTTTGGTCAATTGTCGAGCGTATGACCGGGATAGTTTCTGGATTAAAATTTTTTTCTTCTTCTTCTTCTTCACCGGGTATCAGGTCATTTTACCTATGAAGGTGGACTATCCTGGGAACCGTTCATTCAATTTCAATGAAACTTTGATGAATTGTCGAGTGTATGCCCGGGATGGTTTCTGGATTAAAAAAAAATTCTTCTTCTTCTTCTTCATCGGGTATCAGGTCATTTTACCGATGAAGGTGGACTATCCTTGGAACCGTTCAATCAATTTCAATGAAACTTTGATGAATTGTCGAGCGTATGACCGAGACCTACTGAAGGGACGGGAGGTAATGAAGGGACGGGAGGTAATGAAGGGACGGGAGGTAATGAAGGGACGGGAGGTAATGAAGGGACGGGAGTAACTGAAGGGACGGGAGTAACTGAAGGGACGGGAGTAACTGAACGGACCGGAGTAACTGAACGGACGGGAGTAGTTGAGGGACGGGAGTAACTGAAGGGACGGGAGTAACTGAAGGGACGGGAGTAACTGAAGGGACGGGAGTAACTGAAGGGACGGGAGTAACTGAAGGGACGGGAGTAACTGAAGGGACGGGAGTAACTGAAGGGACGGGAGTAACTGAAGGGACGGGAGTAACTGAAGGGACGGGAGTAACTGAAGGGACGGGAGTAACTGAACGGACGGGAGTAGTTGAGGGACGGGAGTAACTGAAGGGGCGGGTGGTTATGGAGGGCCATTTTTAATTATACAGGCAATACGAAGTTTGCCGGGGGTTCACTAGTAGGTATATAAATTTGACGTTATAAATTATTCTGAATATTATGTACAAAAACCAGTAATTAAAAAAAACAATTGATAATAACTTAAAAATGAGCTATCGTAAAGTATTGAATTTTGATCATTTTTCATAACAAAAAAAAATCAATATTTATTTTTTAATATTTTGTGTACAATAATGTCTATATTGTAAACTTTTTTTGTATAATCTGTGACGATTTGTAAGAAAAAATGTAATTTTAAAAAAATAAAAAAAGAGGAATACCTTTTCAATGGTTTCTTCACATATCACTGAAATTTGTAATATTTTTTTTTACAAGTATAATTACATACATTAAATTTCTCAATTTAATAATTTTTTCTTTACTTAAATTTAGTTAACATTTAAATCATATTTATAAATGTATATTTTTATTAACTGTTTTAACATTAATAGCATGTTTATTATATATTATTATTGTTACATCTAATGGGATATTATATTAAAGCTCAGCCGGAAACGCATACCTTCGTTTATTTTGTATGGAATACAAAATTGTTCAATTTTATCAAAATATCAAGTGAATGAAACTAGAAATAGTTTTAACATGCATTGTTATATAACACAAATCCTCAATATTTCAGAGTTCTTACTGCTAGGGAATTTAGTAAAACGTCGTGAAAAATTACAGTAGGTAGGTACAGATAATAATGTGTTTAAACTTTTAGATTTTTAAATTTCTATCTAGAATAAAAAAAAACTACAGTTCGTATTGTCGCTAAACCGCGTTCCTGTTTCGTACTAGTCAAGTCGTATAAAATGTATGGCGGGACCCAACCCATTGTTTCTACATACTTTAGTACGAGAAGTGGGATAAACTCGCTAAAAATTCTCAGTGTCTGTGCGGCCTTAATATGTAAATTTGAGTACCTTCTTTATCATACGATTTTTCTTCTTCTTTTTTCTTGTCTCTTCCCAGTTCATCTGGGATCGGTCCTTCTGGTACGCAAACGCCAGACTTTTCGATCTTGCGTCATCTCTTGGGTTAGTTGCTCCTCCCTCAGCTGTCTCTCAATATTTGTCCACCAGGTGCCCTGTGGACGGCCTCTAATGTTGGAATGAGTTGGTATGTCCAGTGCGAGTTTAACCACGTGATCGTCATTTCGTCTGGTAATGTGTCTGTACCATCGGAGTCTGGTCTCCTTTAGTTTATTCGGAACATGCGGGACCCCAAAACTAACCACCTGAGAATCTTCATTTCTGTACCTACTTTATTATAAGATTACATAAAAATAATTAAATATTCTAGTGTATTTAATACATATAAAACCTGCACAGTGAAAATATTATCGGCTTGCGCGGCTCAGCTGGTTAAATATCTGACTCCTAAGCGAAAGTTCTCGGTTTCGATTCCCGGTGGACACACAGAGTTTAATTGTGTTTTCAGTATGGATCTGTAAGAAGATAAATGTAAATATGTCTTCAGCATATGACAAATTTTTATTAAGTGTATGTTAAACTAATATTTGACGCATTGAGTACCTGTTTATTGCCTCAGAAGCAATACAAAAATAAACGAGTGGGTTGTAGCCAACACTAAACTCTCCACACCATAGTAATTGTTTATTTATTCGTCTTGAAAGGTTGACAATCTCTAAATGCATTTTTATGAAGTAGGTACATTTATATTAGATTCTTAAACAAATATAGGTGTATAAGATTCCCAGAGGACAAAAGTTTTCACAATACACCATACACACAAAAACATTGTTACGGAAATCATTGAATGCATTTTTTACATGATACTTGCAAATTGCAAATGAAAATTGCATTACAAGCAAGATGAGCATGTATTTATTTTTTTTTTGTTTATTTATTTGTCACACCATTTAAATAATCTTTATTAAAAATAGATAACTGCTGCCCAACTAGGTACACCTGTTCTAGGGCTAGCAGTGTACATATTATTATATTTCACAGGAGTAACTATTTGTATTTTTTTAAATGAATCTAAACAATATAAACTTAACTATTTAAAAAGAATCTAAACAATATAAACTTAACTATAACACATATAAAAAAAATGGAATTTGAGTCATCATGATAATATGATGACTCAAATTCCATTGAGGAAGATAAAGTAAGTAGTAAAAAATACACTTGAAAATTGTGAAATCATGACCCACTATTCGATAAGTGTGGAGAGTAAAAAAATATAATAATGCTAGTAAAAAGATGGAGTTGTATAAAATGGTATCTAGAAATGGCATTTTTTGTTTCCACTTTGTAATTATTCATTGATAAAACATAATTGCACACTTCTAAATATAATAATTTCAATACTCTATGCTTCAAAATCACAAGATAATATTTAAGAATTATTTTGTCTAATTTTTAAGGTGGTCTTAATAGATTGTCATACGACTGTATATATGTGGTGATTGTATGTATATATGTAGGATTCTATCTATGTATGTAGGTATGAATTTAATCTGATAGGGGCTCTCATTCTGTCTGTGTGTGTTGAAGATCTTTCGAGCGATTAACACCGACAAAAAATCCCTTTCATGACACGATTAAATAATACTACATCAGTTGAGTGAAATGAGGGCTGATGGTGTAATCTCTTTACAATTATACTTCACACATACCTACCAACCTGATTCCGCTGTTCTTTGTACCAATACTTCCTCATACCTGCCCCACCAGTTGCCCTTATTTGCATTGCATATAATTGTAACGGAATTTCATTTTTTTGTTTCTTATTGAATATCGAATTGGTAATTTGAGAATCTCCAAAAGAGAATTTTTTTTAAATACGAGTTTAAATATGTATTCAAACTAATAGGCATTGCCATTTTCTTTAATTCTTATTAGGATAACAGATAGTTGTAATTTTATTTTATTTATTTATTTTTGTACTTCGTTATTATTTAAAAAATCTATACACATATGTATAACATTTTGGTTACCCTTTTCAAAAGATAACAAATAGGCAAATAAAATTGTTTTTAAAGTTTTCTTCACGTTGAAATGGAGTTTTAATGAAAATTAAATCGATCTATCACGATATAATTTTATTTATTTTATTTTATTTTTATTTGTTGGCAAATTCACAGAATGTATTACATAACATTATTTAAATAATCTTTTAAATATAAATATATTCCAATTATAAATTTACTCGTAAAATATTACAATTTTAAAAGCTTGCTAGAAAAAAGTATTAACAAATAAAACAAATCGAACTATGATGACAGAGGAAGTAACAATAACAATGAATTAATTAACAATAATTTGAACGAGAAGAAATATATACCTACATTAATAATATAGAGAAGAAATCTTAACACTCTGTGTAATAAAATTGGTAGAAAAATCAATAGAAAAATCGAGATGCACAATCTCTCATAATATTATATGTATAACATGTATAGCAGCCGAACTTCAAATTCAAAATTTTCGAAATCGTTCACGTTTATCAAATTGGAAATATACCATGGGAATATACATATTTTTTATATATTTTTTCATGGGAATATACATATTAATTGGAAATATACATATTTTCAATTTGACTCAGGGCCATTGGCCCTGAGTCAAATTGAAAACGCTGTTCGTTATCGCCAAGCGCTATTTTTTTTTGTATGTGATTTGACGTTTGTTGTAGAAATTTTTTCTACAATAACAAACAACAAACGTCAAATCCCATACAAAAAGAAAATTAGCGCTTGGCGATAACGAACAGCGTTTTCAATTTGACTTGGGGGCATTGTCAAGTTTCAGAGCTCGAACGGGCCGGGAGATTATTTATAAATTGATTGAAAAATTCCAGTATAGACAGACAAGTGAATTTAAAAGATGTACTTCATTTGCCGATTTTTTAAGTTACAATAAATTTATATTATTTACCGTACTATACCATCACGTCAGATCCCTATTTGGAGAAGGTGGAGAGAACCGAACGCCAGACCCCTTTTTCTTGACATACGTTACTCACTTCATCACATAAACGCTCTTCTATAATTCCTTCCTTTGCATTTCCATTTAACGTTACATCTCTACTCATCGGCAATATGAAAAGAAACATTAATTTATATCTCAAAGAAAAAACATGGCAATATCTGCACGCATAATCTTATTTTTGTTTTGTGAATTATTTTTTTTTACTGAAAAAATTGGATGCATACTTATCTGTAGTAAACTGCTTCTATCAGCTTCAGTTCATTGGTAGTATGTACCTATAGTCGTATTCTTACGATTGAAGAAATAAGCTTCAATTTGTCAGGTGGGTGTGTTTTAGACACTTGTTAATTGATTAAAACACTTCATTTTGACAAATTCAATATAAGTAGGTACTTACTTGACGAGTGTACACATTCCTACATATAATAATTGACATAAGGTATGGAGTGTGTGTAAGGACGAATGTGTGTGTGAGACTTGTCAAATAATAATTATCAAAGAAATAATTGCTTGGCAAATTTGCCATTTCAATCTGTTTTCTACTCCGACACCTACGATATAATAATATATTACAGGGACAGGAATATATTCAGTGAAGGGGTTCTTTTTGTCTCCTTCGCTTTTATCTTTACAATATAAAACACACTCGACCTGTCTCCGAGGGAAATGAGGAAAAGCGTTTGGAAGAGAAGCCGAAGAGATGCCGTGTATAGTGTACAGAACCAAATGAGAACAAAAAGTCTACCGACCCTTGATTCAACATTGAATAAGGAAAGTTATTTAATTGGATTTTAAGAGTTTCGGATCATTCAAGACACCGTTCTTTGGTTATTTGTTTTTGCCAGAAAAATATACAACATATTATACACATGTACCTACATTTTAAAACGAGTGGGTTGAAGCCAACACCAAACTCTCCACACCATAGTAAGTGTTAATTTTTTCTTCTTGAAAGGTTGACAATTTAAATATGCATTTTTATGAAGAACATTTATATTAGATTCTTAAACAAATATAAGATATATCAACATTTTAAACGATTTCCTCGATTTTCCAGACCATGAGAGCACTTTGAAAATTTGGAAAGATGAAATCATAGAGAAGAAATTGACGGATATCTATGGAAAACTAATCCGCTCTAAGTTTATGGACTTTACATATAATATGATATCAAAATGAAGTGAATCGGACTTATAGTTTGGGCTGTAGAGAGGACACAAAAAGGATAATCCGTACGGTGTACGCCATACACACAAACACATCACGACGAAATTCATAGTGTGCACCCTCCACATGATACCCGTTAAGATATTGATATAAAAAATACGCTTAAAAATTATTGTGGAATCATGACTCTCCACTATTCCATAGTGTGGAGAGAAAAAAATCATGACAACTGAACTGGCTACCAGCGTTTTAGCCAAGCCCTGGTTATCAGTAATAAAGGTTTATCTATTTACATAATTTTACGGTTTGACTGTGTGCACAAAACCAAATGTTTTGTTGTCACTATAGTTCAGTTAATTTTAACATGAAATTTTGTGACTATCAACATTTTTTTTTATTCAGGATTAATATCCATAATAAAAATAAAATACCAACATAATGCCGGCCTTCGTTGCTGAGTTGGTTTGGTATCTGATTCCTAAGCGGAAGGTTCCGGGTTCAAATAGAATAACTTTTAATTGTTTTTTCAGAATGGATCAGTGAGATGATAAAAAAATGTATCACTGGTATATTTTTCAATATATTATTGAAAAAAGAAAAATCCTCGTTTATACTCTTCTTTCTCTAATTTCACATTGGTTTCTGACCTGACAAAAGTCATATGATATTTATTATCGTTGTTAGTCTGACAATTTTGCATATTTATTACTTTTTCTTGGAATTGAGCATGTTTGCTTATAAAGAAAGACCCTTTTAGCCCTGTGATATTGGACCTCATGCAGAACTAATTGGCAGTCATAGCGGGGTTCTTTGGGGCAAAGCCCTAGGGCACCTTTCCGTTTCAATATTATGTCTCCAGAATGTGTCTTCGTTCTGCAATGGAGCGTGAGGTTTTCATTTCAGCCACTCTACGGCAGGAATAATGGGACGAACACACGACTTGTATATTCTGACTTCTGTTACGAAGTTGCCATGTTTTTGTCTTGTCTATGAAGATCCTTATGAAATTTTTTGCCGATATGTGGAATTTGTATTGTAGTATTTGGAAGGTTGTCCTCAAATTAAATTACAGAGACTACATCATCTATGTAGATAACACTTTTTTTTATCTCTTGTACATATAATTTGTACATTGGCGGGGTTATTGTCAAACGAAAATCTTTTTCAACTAACAAGTTTTAATGTTTATATACAATACAAATAAACATACAACATTCTATGTCTGCCTGATTCATTTCCAATATAAAGCCTAGATCCAATGGCTTGATAGCTTCTATTATCTTGTCCATGGTAATATCAAACAAGAATGGGCTTGAAGTATCTCCTGATTATATATTTGGGCATAGTAATAATGCAAATTTAATTTAATGAGTAACACGTTTTTAGGTCCTACGACTTCTTGAGACTTTTGGAGGGGGCAGTTTGCACATATACGAACCAAGCAAAAAGACAAATTAGCGATCTTCACACCCACATTTGACGATTGGTATATGTACCTATGCACATAAAACTCAATGCTTATAACATTTCTTTGTATGTATTTATGTAACTTTCTATGTGAAATATGAAAAGTGTTATATTGTTACAAGTTGAACTGAGAATGACACATTACCATGGAGCATTATATTTATTATTCGCACAATACTGACAGATGGAGGTTGGTACCTAGATATGGATTCTGTACCTATAGTGAAGGAAGCAAACGACATTTGCAAAGGAAAATATTGGAAAAGTCAAGTTGTGTTTACTGTTCGCTCTTTTGTGAGAGAAGTATTCCACTTGACTGGAATATTCTGAATAAACAATGCATCCTTTATTATGTACCGATCCAGTCACAGTCACATTTGTATCAGGACTGAATTCAAAAGGCCATTTTATTAACTTGGATTAAACAAAAAAAAAACTGAAGTGTTTAAAATTTTTCAATTGAGACTTGTTTTGTTCAACAGCAAAAATGTAATAATTATAGGGACTGTGCAGTTTATTACGAAAATCGATAATTATTGAACATTGGGATAATACCTTTACACATTATTGAATTTTAAAGAACTTTCTTAAAATTTATTGAATAGCAATATTGATTTATTTATTTATTTTAATCACTAACCAGTGTTGCCATACAGATAAATATGATAACTATTCGATGTAGGCAGAAAGAACCAAATGAAATTTATTTATTACAACACAAAAAATACATTTATATTAAAACAATATGATTTATACAAAACATAATCTTATACAAGATCGCCTCCCTCTTAAAGCTGACAAAGCTTGTGTAGGGGGAGGCCGTGTGTTAATATTGATATATAATTATTGGCTACATAATATGTATATTATTACATTATACTAGGTATAAATTAAATTACTAATTTGTTTAAGTTTCACTTTTTAATTTAACACTGGCACTGACCGGTATCGATCTGTTGAAGATCATCGTCATATGACGATGAAGATGATCTTCAACAGATCGATACCGGTCAGTGCCAGTGTTAAATTGAAAAAGTGAAACTTAAACAAATTAGTGTTTTCATTTATACCTAATATAATGGAGTTTCACCACGAATTATCCGTCGTCAAAATTAACAAGTTATTACATTTTATTTTATTTCACTCTATTCAAAGCACACAGACAATGAGAGGACAAATACAGGTGATGCACAAGATAATATATAAAACACAGTCACGCTTAGCATAAATTATATAATTATATGTACTAGAGAAATATCATTGGTTTATTCATTGACAAATATACCACAGTCTGCGAATTTTTTTAAGGAAGTGCTTAACGGTAGTAATAATAATTGTGTATTATTATTTATAGTACCTACTTATGTTTTTCACACAACTCTTCACTGGTGAATGTTTTCAACTCTTCTCTATCCTGGGCGTCCCTGTATACAACTTCTATTCGGCAACTAGATTGTCAACCCATATTTTCTGAGGTAGACATCTTTTGTCTTCCCGAGTTCTCCATTTTAGAATTCGTGGTCCTATCTGTCAACTTCCTCTCTTGTCACCTGACCTGCACACTGCCATTTGAGACTGGCAATATAATCTATACTGTCAAATAGTACCTACTTAACTGTTAGACATTACTGACTGTGATGACCTACAACTTGACCTCGATAGACTAACTTTTTATTGTCTTTTTAATAATCTCTTACTAAATGTAAAAAATGTCACACCAATACATTCTCTAGGAAAAAGAGCACAACACAATATACTTACACAATTAATATGGAGACGATTTATAAGAAATCAGACTGTAGAGACTTACATAGGTATACAACTGGACAGTGAACTCTTATTTGACAAACACATTGACATAATTACCCTGAAAGCTTATAAAGTATTGGGATTTCTGATGAGAGCGACATACAAATTAAGCTTACAATACATACATATAACACAATTGTTAGAAGTCAATTAGAGCATGCGTCAGTCATCTGGAATCCACAATATATTAACAGTATAGAACGAATTCAACACAAAGTCTTGAGACATATGAAGTACAAGTTTGGTAATAACTACAAAAAATAATTGGAGAGTTTACAGACAAGACGAATGACCACAGACTGAATATACCTTTATGACATAATAAACTCCAATATTGACTTACAGACCTGAAAATTATTTATTCATATACCAATATTGTTTTCTTTTTGTGAGAATTGTGACCTGGATGTCTGTCGATGTACCCTTTTAATAAAATAAAAATAAAATAAATAAATAAACAAGCGAACAAGGCACACTTCAACATACTTTTAAGACAAAAAAATACATTAACGCCGCTTAGATTTCATCATTGAACCAATGCTTACCACATATAATAATTTAGAAAGGATCAGGTCCGTGGACATATTCTGTATGTCCAGGACCATTTTCAGGAGACACATTAGACAGGAATATTTTATTGTTTTGTTACCAGCAGTGAGTACCTACTTGAAACATTAAATCAAGGGTGGGCTGATTAAGTAACATTTGTGTTATTCTTATTTATTATTAAAAAATATATACATAAAAAAAATAATATCAATAGTAACTCGGCTAGCATGGTAAAAAATACACACGCAAAAAAATCTTTCGACAATTACTTAATTACTTAATCAAATGATCTTAGGAACATTGTCTTTAATTAATAGCTAGATTCTTGTCCTTGACCTCGAGTTATAAAACGGTGAGATTATTATTTTAGCTATTCCCTAACCTTTAAATAATCTGGTCAGAAATCACTCATGCATGTGCACAGTTAACTATATTTAATCTCCCTTCCCTTACATTTTCTAATGTTTTTTAATTATATCGTAATAAAAGTTCGTAGACTTTCCTTATTACACTATCGCCTGAGTCAAAAACTAATTAAATTTATGTGTTCTAGTATTTTCTTACTCCACATCTTTTTTTCCAAACATTCACGTTGTAATGTTGTGTAATATCAAGTATTAACCAATTCCTGACGAATTCAAGATAAAATTGAACCGGACTGAGGCACGCCTAGAAAATAAACGAAAAACTAAGTTAGTAAAGTTTTGACTTGCTTTACCAGAAATTATTATTGGAGGTACCTACAACGAAACGAATGGAGAAAGTTAACAAATGTAACAAAGAAAGGAGAAAAAAAGAAACAGACTGATGAGGAATAATATATATCTGTTAAACGTCTAATTACTTACTGTCTAAAGTAACAAAATTAATGGTAAACGAACATAGAATATGTGATGTGTTAGATTATGTACCTACATATTTTTCCCTTGTATAACAAAGATATTTTTCCTTTATATTTGTATATTGATACTAAAGATGAAACTTTTTTTAAAGAATGAATATGTCCTTGTATCAAATACATAAACAAGCTTATGCTCTAGCATTCCCTATAGCACAAACATTTAAGCTTTTCCGTTCTATCAAACAAGTAGAATGCAAAAATAACATTAAAAAATATTGCGTTTCCAGGTAGCGCACATGTTTTTTTGAAAATCTAATAGTTTGTCTATCGTTTTTTTAAAGCTATATATGAAGAAGAATGTGAACTTCTGCTGTTTTGTTAATGTGAAAGCTATATATGAAAAGTATTTTTTGTTCCTTCTTGAAAGAAGGAACAAAAAATACTTTTAAATAAAACTGCATTCAAAATGACTTCATTCAAGGTTATAACAAGCATTTGTAAAATCTTTTATTTCAGGCAAAAAGTCGTATCTCAAAGTAGATAGACCAAAGTAGATAGTCACATAGGTACCGTCTCAAGTGTGCTTCGGTGTCGCAACTGATGATGATCACACTCATGTTGTCCGTGATATGCATCTCTTCTTAACGAACTAACCCGGTTGAAATGTCCAGAGCGAGTAGACTATAAGGTATGGCTGATGGTTTTTAAGGCTCTGAACGACTTGGCTGTACACTACGTTCAAGATCTGTGTAAAAAGAATGTTCCATCGGGAAGATAGCTAACATTAAGATCATCTGGATCACAGAGTACTGATTCTTTAAAAGAATTCCACAGAGTTAGTAAGGTGTCTAACTATGATCGCGGTTACAGTGTGAACGAGAATGGATTGTATCATAATCGATTTTATTTTTTAATCCTTTGAGGTGAAATGAATTGCCCTTGACAAAAGTGCAGGAACTCAGAGCACTAACACTTCGGTAGACTTCTTACAGACAACACTTGGAAATATGGAAAAGATGAATGATAGTGAAGTTACTGTGTCAGCCGTCTTTTTTTTTTCTTTCTTTCACCTAGAGTTCATCTCTCCTTCTCGTCACTGGTTCAACGATGTGTTCACTTTCGCTGTCTATAATAGATACGTGCGAATTCCGCGAACATATTTAAAATATTTTATAAATATGCGCACGGCGTTGTCATTTGATTTGGTAGGTATATATTGTGCACGGTACGAAGTGAGTATTGTTACTGAAGAAGGTGGTTACTCGCGCGCGGCCAAGGGCGAGATTTTTGTTGCCACGTTCAAGGTATAGATGTAAGTAATAAAAGGTGTTTTGGTATGTCAGAAAGACGAATATAGGTACAAGTTGGATGTATCTATCATCTGCGCCAACACTTCTTAAGACTGCCTTGTTTCGTATAGCCAACAAATAAGCCACAACGCCCTTGGAGTGATCTTTTATTATTATTATGATGACACTATCCATATTATGAACTACTGATAAAGGATAGTCTATCGTTAACATGCTTATAAGGCATCCTTAAATATTTTA
This sequence comes from Molanna angustata, assembly GCA_963576475.1. Taxonomy (NCBI): domain Eukaryota; kingdom Metazoa; phylum Arthropoda; class Insecta; order Trichoptera; family Molannidae; genus Molanna; species Molanna angustata. Next base: position 787,479 of record OY754973.1, on the reverse strand, counting down.
GGCACAATATTGTCAGAAGGATCTTTGATAACCTCAAGAAGCTCGTTGTATTGGGTAGGGTGGAGAGTGGAAGATCCAGAGGTCGTTCGCCGACCCTATGCTGAGACCTTATCAAGTCAGCTATAGGATCTACAAATATCCAACATATTCTTAAATTCATACAGTAAATAATTTCTTTTGCTCACAATTACGAAATAAAATTAATTAATAAATGTAACTTCATAGAACGTGAGAGGATTCAGAAAGTTATAGCAAACGATATCTAACAAAAACTTATCGATTCCTTAAGGAACTATTCAGCTCTGCATAAGTTTATGAACTTTACAAGTGTGATATGAAAATAGATTAGTTTGAATAAGAAGTTTATGTTGTACCTACACATGGCATAAAATTTCGTGTCAACCATTGTTATGTGACTGCATTTTCTTCATGATATACCTTAGGATTGAAATGAGATAATACCAAAATATAATTTAACATGTTTTGTTTGCCAGTTTTCAAATTATTTCAGAAATAATTACTAGCCAGCATAAAAACTGATACATCATTGTATGAAATAAAAATTAAAAGAAAAGATAAATAAAAACAATATATTTTGAAAAGAAATAAATAAAAATAGACATTTCAAATATTGACTGATTGAAATAATCACTTCATTTTGTATGGAAATAATTCTGTAAGTACCTATATAATTATTTTTTTCGTTATTTCGTTAAACGCACTTGAGGTGAGTTTATCACAAAAGCGGCGATATAAAAATCATCCTAATTTATTTATTATTGTTTTTTTTTTCACCGGGTATTTTTTGGTACGTCTTTTGATGTATAAATATGTCGAATACTTCTTTGTACCCAGCGCAAGTGATGGCAATTTCTTCAAACTAACCTATGTTTTTAGCTCAGAGAAGCAATACTTGCGTGAGAAATAAATTTATTTAGATGAATTCCTCCTGTGCTGGTGAATGAACCCAATAAAGTAGCATTATTTGTATAAATTTTGATCAACATCGTTTGATACTATGTATGTATATATTATATAGTAATGTTATTTCAAAGGTAACTACGTATGTACATAAGATAGTGGAGAATTGGTTTAACAAAGGGGTTTTGTGTGGTCTTTAACGCCACGCCTAATCGAATGTAATTTTCATTTGAGAACACCGCAAAAAGTTTTTGGGCCTTCCACCCCTTCCATCCCCAACTTCCTGTACTTTCCATTCCCCAGTGTCAGTTACAGCCTCTAGTCTCTAGTCTCCAGCTACCGGGCTATATTATACAGCACATAGGACAGGAGTGGTCGTTGAACAACATCAGAAGCAGGTTTTTGCTCAGCCTTTCCGGTCAATACTCACACCTAAACTTTCAGCAAGGGACCAACCTTACACCCACCTCTTATACAACAGATATTACCATCACGAAGATAATAATATAATATTATGTTCTTTGTAATATTACATACAATATATTATCTAATTATAACGATTAGTAAAATATTTTTTCTCTTCTAGTTAATAGATCTTCGGCAATAAACGCAACTTGCGCAGGATGTCAGGATCATAAAAAAGCTTCAATCAAATTAAGCTTCGTTGATAGAACTCTACTGTGTGTAGATGTATTAAAAAATGTAAAATAAAAATACTTGGTATTTGTTCTACTGAAATTTTTTGATTATTGACGAGTTTCGTGCAAGGCACACCGTCAGAAACGTTATTTCAGCGATGTGCCTTGCACAAAACGCGCGTCAATTATCAAATATATTTCAAAAGAACAAATGCTAAGTATTTTTTATCTTACATTGCCACTCTGCCAGTGGTCAATTCCAGAAACGTCCATAGGAAAACCAAAATAACCTCATATAAGACAATTATAAGAACTGTCATGACCTATGGAGGTTAGGCGTGCACGATGACAGCGAAGTCTGTGGAAACGTTGGACAGTATCAATATTGAAGAATCCTGGTTAGTGGTACGAGATGGAGAATTATGCAGAATCTTGCATAAAAATCAATTTAAGATTTTTACCAAGCTTCCAAGTTCTCCATCTTGAGCAGTAAATTAATAAATAAATAAATAAATAAATAAATAAATAAATAAATAAATAAATAAATAAATAAATAAATAAATAAATAAATAAATAAATTGAATGAATGAATGAATAAATAAATAAATAAATAAATAAATAAATTAATTAAAAAATAAATAAATAAATAAATAAATAAATAAATAAATTAAAAAATTAATAAATAAATAAATAAATAAATTAATTAAAAAATTAATAAATAAATAAATAAATAAATAAATAAATTGAATGAATAAATAAATAAATAAATAAATAAATTAATAAATTAATAAATGAATAAATGAATAAGTAAATAATTAATTTAATGAATAAATAATTAAATTTCGATTCAATAAGATTTCTTCCAAGTTAAAGGTAGTATTACTTAATAGGTAGGTACTTTTTTATTGACATGTGAATTATACAACCATATATTCGGAAAAGTATAGATAAACAGTGCGGTGAAGAGTTGAGTGATGGCCACATCCTGCACAAGTTTAGGCTGTAGGGAACTCAATTGACTCATCCGTCGTGTCACACATACATACACATACAGTCATTATATTCATCTCTTTCATAATATATCTAACCTTTTCATTCTTCTCACTAACACAGAAAAGAAGACATCACGGAGACCCGTATCATTTCGCTACACGCACATTCGATTTTCCCGAAAAAAAAAATTTCGTTTGAATAGAAGTGATAGTGTAGGTAATGACGTCGGTCGAGCAAATAATATTCCATACTTGTACCCACCTATTGTATAATACATATATCTTTGTACTCGTTTATTGTATAAAACTCTTCCATTTGGAATGAAATATACTCGGAATAATTTACAATAAAAGACATAGGGATAGTCCGGTCAACAATTCATCGTCCGGACAATTCTGGAAATAGGTAGGTAGGTGTGTCATGAACAAAAATTTAGTTAAAATGGAATTAAATCATGAAACAATAAAGAAAACTGTATAAGGTAAAAGCAACATATTTTTTATTTTTTAACAAATTTTATATTTAAGATTGATTTGTTTTGATTTGATCTAAGACTCATGCGAGTTATATCAAATATATTTACAAAACTGACGATATTGATCTATGACCTCTTCTCTATGGTTTTGAAATGTCAAATCGCGTCGGGAATCAATTTGTTGACATCTTATGACGGGAACTTTGACCTGTTTGATCTATTTAATGTGAGCTTTGTGTCTGTTTTGATCTTTTTTTGAAGTAGGTAGTGGTTAATTCGTTAAAAGTGTAAAGTATATAGAACGGAAACTATCATCCTCATATCAGTTCATTAGTGAATTGTCACTGTAAAGTTGTAAACTCAATGCCCTAGAACAGGGTTTCCTAGTCGGATAGCAGAAGTCTACTAGTTTGTGTCATTGTAAAATATGATGTGATAAAAAAAATCAAAACAAATTTATCAAAAGCGCATTTAATTTCTACAATTACAACTTCTAAAGAAGTATTCCACATTCTGATGTAGGTATTTACTGCTAGTACCTAATAGCTGCTACTAATTTTGTTGTCTTTCTTCTTCTTCTTCTTCAGCCCCTTTCACTCCACTGCTGGATAAAGGCCTCTTCCTGAGTTTTCCACTTCTCTCTATCCCGGGCGATCTGTCTCCTCTGTGGTCTCCCTACACCTCTTCTATTTTGATAGGGTCTCCAATTCAGAATTTTGGGGGTCCATCTATCATCTCTCTGTCTTGCCACATGACCTGCCCATTGCCACTTCAGCCTTCCCACTCTTTCTGCAATGTCGGTGACCTTTGACCGGCGTCTTATTTCCTCGTTTCTTATTCGGTCTCTTAAGGATACGCCCAACATTTGTCTCTCCATTGCTCGTTGAGTACACTTAAGTCTGTGGAGGCTTCTGGCAGTAAGTGACATGGTTTCGAGACCGCATGTTGTCACTGGCAAAACACAAGAATTGTACACTTTGGCTTTTAGGTTATTCGGAATTTCCCTGTTACCGAATATGTACCTCAACTTTCCAAAAGCAGCCCAACTCAGCCCTATACGTCTTGGCTGTTCGGCGGTCTGGTTTTTGTTGTAATGTACTTTATTTGTTCATAACGTATTTTTTTGTATATTTTATAAGATTGTATTTGTCACTAATTTATTTTAAATACGACATTTGTCTAACGCCATTTATCTGGAAATTATGTAATTCGTAATCGATGAAAGTTTCGATTCTTATATTTGAGGTGAAATTGCTGTCTCATAGATGTATTAATGAATCACGATGTCAAGAAAATGCTTTCAACAAAATACGTGAGACAATTCAATTTTAATACTTTATTACACACCTCTCCATACGGAGTTTGCTGTCTGTGCTAAGGAGACTTCTATGCCGTGAACAGATACCTGGATCCTGACCCGAAGTATAATATATCTTTGATATATTAAAAAATATAAACTTTTCATCCGAAATTAGGTACCTGATGTAATTTAATTTTAATTTTAAATAAATATTGAAGATAATAACACTATTTTTAAAATATACACTTTAATTTTTTAACTGCTGGTAAATGTGCATTATTTGAAACCGGTCTTGATTCAAAATAAAAATGTATAAAAAAATGTTTAGTTAAAATAATTTAAAAATACCGTAATATTGATTGCTACAATTGATCGAACCTTGGAAAGTATTATTTTGTATTTTTGTTTTAAACCTTTGAACACTTCCCATCTACCTTAATTTTAAAACCTACCTTTTATGTACTTAAATTATTTAAAGCAAATAAAATACATGAAAATTATATTTAAACATTCAAAATTATATTTTACGTAATAAAATATATATTTAAACAAGAAATGAAAACGTAATATAAAGGAAAATATTATTTTGTTAACAACAAATATGTCCCAATATTTCATTGACAAAATACCTACATGGCAAAGTCAAATTATTTTCCATTATATATCGATGTATCCAATTTTTTCCAAACGTAAATATGTTTATAGGTGATCGTTGTTTGGAAATCCAGTTTTTGGAAAGGTATATTTATGAAGGATTTCATTTTATCGGAAAAAAATAAAGTAGTATTGAAGCAAACAAGACCTTGATAACAATTGTATGAAACCAATCGGACCGTATTACCAATAAAACTTTATATCAATAAAACAATATTATTTTTGGAAGTGCGTAAATCATTGAGAGAATTTGAAAGCTCTTTATTTTAGGCTTTATTGTTTCGTTTATGTCATTTGTAGTTACGTGAGAGTGTATTTTTAACTGACTACCAAAATCGGAACGGTAATCAATATGACGTGATTTTTTTACGTAAGTATGTTCAGCGATAAATTTTTATAAAGTTGTTCGATTTTGATGATTCCTTTATCATTTGAAAGGAGGTATCTTTCAATTGGAACCATTTCAATTTCTTCAAGTTTTGCTAATGGGATCAACAAACTGATCAATTTTTTCTTCAGCGATAGAAATTCTTTATCATATACCTACTTCGATTTTAATTATTCATTTTTAAAAAAGGAAGGTGTTACTTAAGAGGCGATCACGTATATAAACAAAAATAGGATGCCCAGAGGAAAAAAGTTTTCACAATACACCATACATAGAAAAACATTTGTCACGAAACCCATAGTATGCATTTTCTGGAGACTTACGACATTAATCGTCTCACAGATCCAGACTGGAAACACAATTAAAAACTGTGTCTCCACCGGGAATCGAACCCGGGACCTTTGGATCAGTAGTCAGATACCCAACCAACTGAGCCACAAAGGCCGACACTTAATTCTAACCACACAATAGTTACACGAAGGATGTTGTCAAAATGCCATCTTGTGTGATTAAAACATGAAAAAATAAAAAAAAAAACAGATATATAATTTTATTTTATGCTACATATTTATTCGACAACTAATATATTTATATGGATTTTTTGATAGTTATTTTTATCAATCTTAACTTTTACTTTAACAATCTTTGAGGAATATAGAGGAAGATTAAGATTGAATTATAATCGAGTACTAATTTATACTAAATTTAGTTGCAAAAGATATAAAGAACATACATTTAATAGAAAAAACAAGACTTTAACATACAATACAAACATGGTAATATAACAAAGGGATCAACTATTGTCAGCAAATTCTCAATTCGTAACAACATACACGACAAAACTATTAACATAAGACTCAATAAGTGGACCACGGGATATACAATCATTCTATATGACAGCTTACTGACTTAGTAATTTATATTATGTGACTAGTCTACCACCTCGGAACAGGCCTGGCCTAGTGAGGTGGTCCAAACCAAAACAATTTATTTGTTAAGTTGCTTATATAAAATGTAATTCTTGGTATACCTATGTAATAAAAAAATACATTTTAAAGATAAGGGCAAGCTAAGAATGTGCCATGAGTAGCCCCAATGTTGTTGTATTCGTTTTTTCACAAAGTTATGACTGAATATAAGTTCGTCTTTTTCAGTCATTATTTGTTGTTAGAGATAATTATAATGTGATTGAACTGGAGAACAAGAGAAAATATGTCTGCAGTGTGTCTCTTATTGTACCATCACTTTCTTACTTAATGTTTTCTATAGTGTGTGCTCTTTTTGGTGATATTGTAAGAATTCGTTAAAATGTACCATTTTAGAAGAGCGGTTTGTTCTCATAATAAAACGTGTCTATATTTAAAATGTCATTAGCCTTGTAGCTGTGTTTGTAATCAACTAAGCTGACATTTTGAGGCAGATTTTCAATCAGGTCAATTGGAATATTAATACGCTCTGCCACCGAACCAAATATAATACTTTAATAATGTTTTTATAGTAAAATATGAATCCAAAACATTTGTGTCTCTCCCAACAAATATTTACAAAATAAAGATTAATCCACAAAACAAAATAACAAGTTGACGCTCTAGAGACAAGTTTTGTATGCTTGAGCCGATTCACTGAGAAAACACTAAAAATAAACAGCTTCAAAAAGATTATTATGTAAGAGTTTGTTAAAACATTTTCATAACAAAATTTCAATTAATCATTCTGCAGGATCACTCAAACTTTTGATGGGTAATTGAAAATATTGAAAACATAATTCTATCAACGAAAACTTTAACTGAAAATGTTAAATTTTATGGATTAAATTAAATTTGGTATTCCAAGGGTGGTGCTTACGAAACGTTTCTAAGAACATGTTCAACAATTATTTTTCATATGTTCATACATATGTTTAACAATTTGGAGTATTTTTTTATAGCAAAATGAGTTTTGTGATGTGTAATATATTGATGTTGCGCCTTTCAACAGGCAATCTGTATAGCATTTTACGATATTGAACGAACAGGAGATCGGCAATCTTCGGGAGTAGGGGGATTTATATAAAGGAATGTCTGGGGTAAGGCCGGGGGTGGATTGATCAGGTATTGATCGATGATATAGTGTTCTCACGTTGTGGTTCATGTATACATATGTATTATTATTGTACTTCACTCTTATAATCTCTAATTACTGTGTTCATTAATAAACTGTGTATAAAGTCAACGCGTGTGTTTATTTAACAATATCTGTTATTTAAAAGTAACAGATGCCAAAATACCCTTTTACCATTTTGAATTTTGGTAATGCTTTTCTCCAAACTAAAAAATACAAAATATTAGGTTTTATTTTAATAATTAAATAACACAGTTTTAATCTACAATGAGTTTTTATTTTTAATGCCTTAGCACTTTCACTGGACTCAGCCAGCATCATCAGAGGCAAAATTCAAACTACATAAATACAAAATTAAAACAAAATGTTACATAGCAAATGGGGGGTGCGTGAGGTATGAGGGAGATGCTATTTTACATTTTTTTTGCTCCCATTTGCTATGTAACATTTTGTTTTAATTTTTTATTGAGTTTGAATTTTGCCTCTGATGATGCTGGCGAAGTTCACTGAAAGCGCTTAGGCATTAAAAATAAAAACTCATTGTGGATCAAAACTGTGTTTTTTAATTATTAAAATAAAACTTAATATTTTACAATAATTATGAACTTCCACTGTGTTAACGAAAAAACCTTAAAATTAATAAAAAAATTACATTCGCTATTCGGTACTTCCACCACCACCGCTCTGCATATGGGGACTGTAAACGGCCCCTTCACAGAACGCTAAGTGAGCGACAAGAAAAAAATGCATAGAACGAAAAGTAGCTCATGCAGTCCTCTAGATTAGCAATCTCGGCACAATAGTGCAAAAGAACAATCGACGAATGTGAATGGGGGATTCACACTCATGGACCTCAGATCTTATAAATGAGAAATATCAGGGGTATAACCAAGATCTCTGTAAAAGAAAATAACCTACTGGGAATCTAACAATAGTAAGGCACCATAACAATGACAAAACTTTTTAAAAGCTTTAAAATTGTTCTTGGAGATCACAAAATCCGCGTGACCAATGGGACCTTGAAGAGGCCCACGGACAGCAAGGAGGAGCTCCGATCTATAAGAGGACACCATTGGGTGGCAACAATCCCACAGGATATGTTCCGAAGTTTGGTCTGGGCACTAACAGAACTGACATGAGGCAGAGGAGGCAATATTAAATCGGTGAAGATAACTCTTAAAATTTCCGTGTCCTGTGAAAAATTGAGAAGTCCAAAAGTCGGGGACAACCCAAGAAGATTACATAATTAATAAAAAAATTATATAGTTAATTACATCAATCCTATTTGGTCCATTAATGGACATAGGCCTCCACGGCACCCTAACCTAAGTAGACTGCATCCAACCGCCTCTAGCCACTCGTCTTTTATCGTCGGACCATCTCTAAAATAGCTGTTGTGTTTTTTTTTACTGTTGCTCGGGAAACTGTTACAGTAGGTAGTATACTATGTAAAACGCCAATTTAACATGAATTTTATATGGGTGCAGGGTGGAGACAGAGCGGTTAGCGCGTTGGGTTAGTAATCCAGTGGTCGCAAGTTCGATTCTTGCCACAACCGATTTCGTTCACTTATAGCATTAGCAATTATCCTTAATTTAGGGTATATAATGAGGATGAATATATATTTGTTACAAGGACATATTAAAAAATAATAATAATAATGAACACTTCCTTGCACCCTGCGCAAGTGGCGAGTTTATTGCCGTATGGCAATTTCTTCCAACTAACCAGTGTTTCCAGCCCAGAGAAGCAATATTTGCTTGAAAAATTAATTTTATCTTCTGATGGGAATCGAACCCAGGACGCCCGCCCAGAAAATGAACGGCTCACCAACTGTGCCGGTATGGTACATATTCTTTCGAAAAAATATCTGAAAACCCTACGTTTTAAAGTTTTATGATAGGTAAAATCGTCTCACAAATCCAATGCAGACTAAAAAACAGTGAAAAAAAGGAATCGAATCTGGGAATTTCGGCTATTCGACTGAGCAACATAAACCGACATTTTTTTATCTTTTTCAGCCTGTAAAGGCCTCCATACCATCCTGTCTCTAGCTGTCTGAATCTCTAGCTGTCTGAATCCAGGGCGTGAGAGCATATCGTTGGAGATCATCCTTCAACCTCAGCTGCGGTCGCCTCACAACTCTCTTTGTCGTACGAGGTCTCTCTCGTTGTTATATGACTTGGAAAAACCTAATTTGTGGCAATTTGTTATTGGTTGAGAAAAAACCTGTAAAAATGTCAAATTTCATTCAACATTCGTTATTAATACAAAAACTACTGTGTAATTGAAAAACAATTTGGTTCAATTGTTCTAAATAACAACGATGAATTACGAAAATGTTAAATCGTTTGTGAAACAATTTCAGTGGATCGCAAAATCACAAAGAATTCCTTTAATTACCATGAAAATTCATGGCATTGTTGAATCGGTACGAAATAAATCAACAGTCAAAATAATATTGGACGATGAAAATGATCGGTGAATATTAATGTTATTTCATAAAACTGAGAGAGTTTGAAATTGAGAGACTCCTCTAGCACCATTTGCAGCCGTTTCTGACTCTACAATCCAATTTTAGCGAACAAAGGATTTACTCGGCACAAAGGCGCATTATGTTTGTTTTACTTTTTCCCTCCATTAATACACAAAACTGGACCAAAATGACTTAATCCCATTTACTAGGAGAAGCTAAACTCACAAACACCATAGTTCGTCGTTCTAATCATTTTGTAGACTTTTTTTTATATTTGTACTCGTGATATTTATATAGTTTCAATTAAAGAATTTTTAGTTTCAATCAAAACATTCATTTATTAATAACACTTCATTTTATTATGCTAGCGTTGCGGCCTGTTTTTGACAGAGATGTTGCTCTATTGCGAGGTTGACTCTCAGCTATATATCCATGCCTTTGGTAGTATGCCTGGTGGTCGTTCGGGTTGGCCATGAAACGCAATGTGAGAGATCCTTGATGTCTCCATTCTGTTCGCATGGGCGAACCAAAATCTTCTTATTTGCCTACACCATCTAACGACATAATTCAATCACGCAAATGTCTTTGACTCTTACGTTCCTCGCTCTATTTTCAAGCGTAACTGCCCGTAACCACTTGTTGTGTATCGGGCACGATAAAAGGTCGTGTGATCTAAGTGTGAACAGCTCCATTTAAAATGTTTTACCAATAGATCACACGACATTTTATCTTGCCCGACACACGACAACACACGTGCGACTTGTAAGACACGTGTTTGTGTGAACAGCTCCATTTAAAATGTTTTACCATTAGATCACACGACATTTTATCTTGCCCAATACACGACAACACATGTGTGACTTGTAAGACACGCGTTAGTATGAACAGCTCCATTTAAAATGGATTACCACTAGATCACACGACATTTTATCCTGCCAGACACACAACACACGTGTGACTTGTAAGACACGTGTTTGTGTGAAAAGCTCCATTCAAAATGTATTACACTAGATCACACGACATTTTATCTTGCCCGACACACGACAAGTGGGAACGGGCAGTAAGACCTGCTATAGTTCGGAGAGTTCTCACTTCCCACACTCTCAGTGCGCTTTTTGTTGTGGTTGTGTTAGGCTTGCATTCTATTTCACACGTCATTACGGGTCGTTCACAAGTCTTGTACACCTTTTATGATTTTGCTGTTAATTTCCATGTCAGGGTATTTCCATATAGATTTTCTTAAGCACCCCGTGACAGAAGCAGCCTAGTTAAGATGGCTCATAATTTACTCTGGAAGGTTTTCTGGAATTTTCACATCATATACATCCATATATCTTAGTACCAGACATCAAATTCTGAAATCTTGGCAGTTTATGTTTTGTAAATGACATCTATTCGTCTTGATGAATAGCTGTCGATGAAATAAATTGTGATTGTACTCATAAAAAAATATTATTTGTATTTTGATAGTATTCTTATTGAAAAACTTCGAGGTTATGGAGTCAGAGGCAGCCTTCTATCGTGGATATCAAGCTATTTAAGAAACCGAACTTTGTATGTTAAAATCTCAGACTGCATCTCGTTCCCTATAAGTGCCACAAGTGGTGTCCCACAGGGTTCCCACTTAGGACCAACTCTTTTCAACATCTTCATAAATGACATAGTAAAAATATTTTTCGATGTAAATGTAATGCTTATCGCCGACGATCTGAAGATATACAAAGTAGTGGAATGTCTTGCAGACTGTCACATTTTACAAAATAGTTTAAATAGATTAACGAAATGGTGTTATCGTAACTCTCTGCACTTAAATATAGACAAATGCCAGGTCATCAATTTTAACAGGAAAAAGAAGAATATTATTTCTTTCATTTACAGAATAGATGGTAGGGACCTTGGAACTGTCGATCACATCAGGGACCTGGGGATAGGTTTTAGTAGTAGTCTTTCTTTCAACATGCATATTGAAGAGATAGTGGGAAAGGCGATGAGGACCCTAGGCTTTTTATTGCGTCTGGGAACAGACACTCGAAGTTTGCAGTCGTTCAGATCGCTTTATGTATCACTGGTTAGACCTCAACTTGAGTACAACACAGTGATATGGTCACCTTATTATGCTATTCACTTCATAGCGATTGAACGAGTGCAGCGCAAGTTCTTGCGCTTTTTAAATTATAAATTAGGTCGTTCCATAGAAAATATTGATTATCCCGAATTGATGCGTGGCTTTCATTTACATTCATTGGCCGATCGACGTAGGTTATTGGACGTCTCATTTTTGCACAAGTTAGTGAACGGAGCAACGGACTGCATTGAGCTTGTAAGTGCAATCAACTTTCATGTTCCGAATAGACGGACTAGACAAGCTGTGCTTTACCATGAGGGAGCCGCTTCCACTAACTATATATTTAACTCTCCAATACCGAGATTGCATAGGCTGGGAAATGAGCTGTGTGTTGATGCAGATATTTTCGGGGATAGCCTGCCGGTTTTCAAAAAAATTATTTATAGGTCTTTCTAAAATTCAAATTCAATAGCTAACCTTGCAGTTTTCTTTCTTTTCTTTATTATTTGTTTTTTGTAATTATCCTATTAATATTACACAATATGTTATTATAATTAATGCATGCGTTTATTTCTCTGTGCAAAAACTTGTGTTGTCAATTTATTGTTGTTTCTGTATTTTTTTTTATATATTCGACCAGTATTGTTTAATTTTTAAATGTAATTTCTTGTTAATTCTGTTTTTTTTTCTTTTTAATATATAATGTTGTTAATTTTAAAAAAAATGTTATTCTATGTTACACGTAAATGGCTTACGCCGTATATTGTATTAAATAAATAAATAAGTGCCTAATTGAAAATGTTATTCTCTCAAATAAATTACACAATAATTATGATATTAACAGTCTTTCCGGCGTGATATATTTAGTGTTTGACTAAATGAACCATAAAGGCCAATTATTACAGGATGACATTATTAAAACTATTTATGTTATCAATTAATTTGTATTGAAACGTTTTCTTTATAAATAAAATATGAAATTTATTTCAAATATTAATAATAAATATAATATTGCATTCTCAAGTAAACTCTGTTTTTTTTTCGAGAGTCAATGATATATTTTACAAAGGAACTAATTTATCACTAGGTGGCGTTAGAATAATATTTGTTTTAAATTTTTAGAGATGGCGTTAGTAATTTCATCTTATTTTCAAGCGTTCTGAAAATTTCTCAGAACATAATACCTACAATTATCAAATTTAAAAATACGTTTATCAAGCGTTAAATTTTTTCACGTAAACTAGATAATAATAAATCGTAAACCCTTTAGGTGCCTGAATTCCCAGTTCTCCTACAATAATCATGTCCAGATGGATCTACGGACAATGTATTATAATGTTGGCACGATAAACAATATATTATACCAACTTCGTCCCTATTGAGATATGGAGTTTGTTGGAAGATTTGTTATTGAGCAATTACAGAAAAATGTTTGCGAGGAAAATATTACTTTGGCAAAAGAGATAATTTCCACCGACCGACAATTCTGAGATCTCAAGAAAACACTTTGCCTTTAAAATATCTAAAAAGTAATCTGTTACCGTCTTGCAGGTACGTGAAAGCATTTCCGGTATGAATATTGCTGCATGTGTTGCAGAAGGAACACTTCCTACTTCCTGCTACTTCTTCCTGTAGAATACTTCAAGGTATTTCACTAATATTTTTCTTTATTTTGACACTGAATTTTTCATAAACACAGTCCGAGCAGTATCAGGCTGAATCTTGGGATATGATGGTACATACCGGTAATATGGGGTGACTTTGATAGTTTTTTTTTTTTGGTTTCTGGAATATTTTTACATCCGACTGTTGGAATCAATTGAAAATTATTGCGTTGCGTTGTATACTTCCGTATTTGCGTTGGTATTAAACATTTAGAAAAACACGTTTTGGAATAAAAATACAAAAAGTGCTGATCTAAGTCACCCTTTTGGGGTTGGGTTAGTTTGATACCTTTTTTTTAATTCCCCTCATCTGTCAATTGTGAACTTCCAAATCGGCTTCTTATTTTTCAAAACTATCAACATAAACTATTTTAATTTGAAAGTTTGTTGGAGTTCTCCATGGGTCTGTTCTCAGTCCTTTCCGTATCAACCAGGTCATGGACTATTTTACAAGAAATGCACAGCAATCGCTACCGTAGTGTATTCTGTATGCAAATGATGTACTCCTAATCTCAGACTCAGTCATCCTGTTAGAAGAGAACTTTGATAATCGGTGAAGAGCTCTATTAGATAATGGTCTGCGGATTATTCGGGATAAGTCATAATTCACGGTATGCGAGTTCGAAAGGACATACACTGAACAATGTTGTATTGAGTTAACTAATTCAACTACCGTGCCAACGCAAATGATACCAACGTGGACAATAATGTATCACGTTGAAGCGGTAAGCTTTTGATGATATATCCTGTGACAGGAAAATGCCAGTGAGAACAAAGGGAAGGATATATTAGGCAATCATCAGACCAGCGATGTTGTATGGAGCTGACTGCTAGACCACCAAAAAATACTAGGAACAAAAATTTCACACCGCCGAAATGGAAATGCTTGGATGCGCCGGCAGTGTTACAAGAGATGAGAAACACCTACATATGTATGTATATTCGAGGAAGTTTTAATGTGGTACCAATAGCGGACAAACTACTTAAAGAAACAAGGCTGCGTTGGTATGGTTACGTCGTGAGAAAAAGTCGACATACCATCTTTTCTGCGGGAAAATATTCTAGCATTCAAAAGAGGCTTCTTTGATGACCCAGAACAGAGTGTCCTGGCGATTACGTAACAGGAGAGCCGACTCCGACTAAGACGGGTTAAGGACTAATAAGAAGAGTTAAGCAATTTAGTTAAAAGTATACTGTATAAGTGGAGAAAGAATTAGTGAACAATAAAATGGTAGGTACATACTCATAACTTCGAAAATGCTTGAAATATATCAGTGATATTTGAGGATATATTTTTTTAGGAAGATATCGAATATCTTTACAAATATCATTACAGCATGGATAAATAACACCGGTTCAGATCATTCCAATAACATAATTACACCTAATCAAATATAATTGATTTTCAGATTTTTTTAAATAACAATTTAATGTTATCAAATTTGTAACTTCTATAATGTACCGACTAAAACTTCAAGACAGTGTGTTATGTTTCGTGAGAGCCATTCCCTGAGTAACTACAACTACACCTACCACTCGACAATACCAAAGCTGACTAGACATAGTATTATTGTGGGGAGTCACTTTTATATATTTGCCGACGATTTCACAATTTTTAAATCTAAAATTTTTAACTTTTAAAACCATGACTTGTAAATAATGATTTCTTTTTTTTTTGGTTTTAAAAAGTAATCGTTGTGTTTGCGTTTTTGTATTTAATGTAATTGATTTTAATTATGTATTGTGTTTTGTAGTTGATATTATTATGTTCGTTGTACTTCTATTTTAAATTTGTAGTTAAAATCTTTTGTATACTTGTTAGTTTTTTTTAATATGCTTTCAAGCCGTAAATGTATAAATAAATAAATAAATAAAATAAATATCAATGTTGTCCTTTGATTTAAATGTTGCCCCTTTAAACGGAACCTATGTAAGTACATTATTTTGCAGGTACCTACTTCCCCATCCTTATAGAAAGGTTCTTGATTCTGAACACACGTTGAAAAATATGAGAAAGAATTGTATTAAATAATATATAGATATGTACCTGTAGAATGTAGACACCCATGGAAGTACACGAGAAGATCTCTCATACAGATTCTGAAACAATAAACAGGAAACAAAGCATTATTTTTTTGTATTACAAAAGAAAATTCAATGTAGATATTTTTGTATCATCTGAAATATAATACGTAGGTACGTACCTAAATTCAATACAATTTATGAAACGAACAAAAAATACTCGAGATACAAAACAAACAGAAATTAATATTATATTATTAAAGTTTTATCATAAACAAAGTGGAAGTACATCACAAGTAGGTAGGTACTACAAATTTAACTAGCCCAGCGCTTTCACTTAACTCAAATTGTAATAAAAAATATGGTTTGATTTGATTTAAACACCAACAAAACTGTATTATTCTTTAAAAAGTTGCAGGAAAAAAGGTTATTTTGAAACGATAAATATGTATATGTCGGATTCATGTTTTGCATAATTAAAAATTATTTTTAAAATGATACAATTTTCAATTGAAATATGTCTAGGTTATCGAAGGAGTTTTACATTTATAAGATTATTGATAAAGTTCAGTGAACCGACATATTTTAACAAGGTAAGCATGAGTAAGAGTAAATTTGTTAAAGAAATGTAACAGATATTTCATTTTATATAAAAAAAACACAAAATATAATCTGTTTTCAAAACGATGGAGTAATGTTTTTTTTTATAAAATTTATATCTCAAGAAATTCGAATTTGAAATAAAATATATATTATTGGAGAACTCAGGCATCTACAAGGCTTAGAAGTGTCATCGCTTGGTTAACGTTGTGACATTAATATAATATATTGAGATATTATAATGTCTGTACACAACATATCATATGTCCTATTCTGATTCGTTCCATTTCTAATTTTGTCCATTTTAGTGACCCAAAGGACAATCTTAGCATTTTCATTTTGGTTGTAACTATGCAGTTTATGTTCGTGCTTTTTCTTTGTAGTCCAGCACTCCAAACCGTAATGCATAGCCGGGCGAACAGCCGTTTTATATACTTTTCCTTTGGTCTTTACAGGCATTTTCGGGTCGTGCAATACTCCCGCCATGGTTCTCCACTTCATCCGATCTGTATTTACGCGGTGCGTCACATCTACTTCCACATCAACATCTGGCGTTAATATGGACTCTAGGTATTTAAACTTTTTTTACTTTTGGAAGATCCCGATTTCAAATTTATTTACAGTGGAGAGTCAGGCCGCAGATCTTGACTAAATTGAAATGGAACCAATCGAAAGATATCAACTTTCAAACGAAACAAGAATCATCGAAATCGGTCGAAGTGGTAAAAAGTTATCACCAAACATACATAAATCAAATATCTTGTCGAATTCCTAACATCAATTGGACACTTAAAAGTAAAGCAAAAAACAAGTCCAAAAGATCCAATCTAGGTATTTTAATAAACCGTTCAATAGGTAGCACACTGTTTTAAATAATTTATGTATTACCTACGCCATGTGCAATTCACAATGCTTTAGATAAAATCATGTTAACAAAATATTTGTTAAATCATAAGACGTGTGTTTTCTAAATACTGCGATGAAATTTCGCATTTCTAAGAGAAAAACAATCTTTATATTTTCCATTAAAATGCCATTCATTTGTATTACTGATGATTCCTATTCAATTCAATGAATCACATCAATTTACCATTCAATATACACATATTTCAAATATAATATACTTGATAATATACACCTGAATATAAAAACAATACATTCAAAGATAAATATTATAAATATCAATTGTTCTTTTAAAAACAATGAAATCAAATATAGTTTTCATTTACATGGGAAACTATATTTGATTTCGGAGAAAGGAATAAACAATATTTGTTTAATATATTATATTACATCCTGGTATTTCCTGTTATTTACATTCACAATACCTAATCGTTTCGCTGTAATTCTTGTTTTGGGTAGGCATAAACAACTGAACGTCACAAATACATGTCAAACCATACAAAATAATTTTATTGTTTGTTTTATTTTTATTGATATTGAACTTTGAATTTCTCATTCAAGTGAAGATGAAAATTTATTTAAATTTGTTCATTATTATTATCCATTCATATATTGCACTTTACGAACATAATATAAAATCATAAAGCAA
Source organism: Molanna angustata (assembly GCA_963576475.1). Taxonomy (NCBI): domain Eukaryota; kingdom Metazoa; phylum Arthropoda; class Insecta; order Trichoptera; family Molannidae; genus Molanna; species Molanna angustata. The sequence goes on along the minus strand of OY754973.1, from coordinate 769,631 downwards.
AAATAAAATCACAGAAAAGAACACAATTATAAACTTACGTTAAAAAGAAAAAAAAACTTATCAAAATAATAAAAAAAAATAATATTAATTAATAACATAATTATTAATTGTCTCAATTTTGCTATCAAAATATTTAAATACGTCTCACTCACAATTAAGCTTCACATTTTTTTCTCTATGATTTGTAGCTTTTTAGAAAATTTGTTTTTATGTCCCACAATAATTATGTATGAATTTTCTATGCAAAAATCGTGTCCACACCTAGAAACATTAGCGAGCGAGAATGGCGTATGTGCAAAATATACAAGAAATTCACTTGTTATTGAAATTTAGATAATACTCCTCGATGAGGCGTCATTTTTGGTAAATTTTCCAAAAAAAAACTCTACATCGATAAATTGAACAGTTACAGAAATAAATAGTTTTTTTGTAAAGTACCTACTAATCAAAATCCTGTAAATTAGTCATTTCGTTTGTACGTAATTTTTAAACTCTCAACAACACAACAATGAATGACATTAATCCAACATCAGAATATTACTTTTTATTTTGTACCTACACAATAATTTTCCAAAGTAACCTCCCACGCCCGTCCATTTTTTGTTCGAATCGATGATATTTTTATATTCCAAACATATCAAATGGTATCATCTGGCGGGGACACCTCGTTCGCCTTTCTGCTGATATTTTAATAAATTATCATATTCAAATTAAATAAAAAAAGGTTTTTTGTCGACGAAGGATGTAGGTAGGACGTTTTTGGATGATGGGTGGAGGCCGGTGGGACGATGAAAGGAGGAGAGAATTGGATAGATGGAAAAAAAAGATTGGTATTTGATTTGTCAACAAGACGAGACGATTGGTTCGGTCTCCGGGCAATATTGGTCTATTGGTCTCTGAAGATTCATCAAGTTTTCAATCATTTTACAATAAATTTTGCCCGGCACACTACGCATCCAGCATCCATATGCCAGTGGCGCATTTGATGAAAACGCAAAGAAACATACATAGATTGCGCAGTTTATTATGAAGTATCAAAAATTACGTTTCAACGTAAAGATGGGTCGACACCAGATAATATGTAAAGAACGTAGTGAGCCATTCATGGAGTCGAATCCTGCGTTGGCCCATTTCATCCACTTTTAGAATTTATGCTCAGTTAGGGGATGAATAATGCTCTATTTTAAAGGACAACTTGTCACAGAATTATTGTGATTTTTTTGAAAAAAGTATCCGCGCCTTTCGTATGAATATACGTATGAACATAACTAATAATGTAAGATCCGTCGATTCTTGACTTACGTCATTTTAATAGTGGGTCCATACAAAATTTATACTTAAGTCATAATATAAAGGCTAATTTTTTTCTGTTAAAGGATAACTCAGCAGGTAACAACGATTGGATAGTATGAACCCTGAGTATTGGTAGCTTTCAAAGAAAATAAATAAATATCCTTCAAAGTGTAAACCTAAAATTTAAATTGATCGTTAAATGTCTTTAAAGGTGTCTTTCGGGAGCTTTCCACCAACTTAAATATCCGTCAATGGAAGGCGTAATTTATAATAGTCTTCCGTAGCAAATTTAAAAAATAACACTTATTATACTATAATAGACGTGTTAAAATAGCATACCATCACGCCATTTCCCTATTTGGGGTAGGCAGAGAGAACTGAACGCCAGACTCCTCTCTCTTGACATACATTCCTCGCTTCATTCACGTCCATACATCGTCTCATACACGCTCTTCTATTATTCTTACTTCTTACATCTTGAAGGCTGTTATTCCGAAAGTCACCACTACTCAGGATTAATAATATCTGATCTTTGTTATCTGCTGCGATATTAATCGCGTCACAGATCCAGACTGAAAACACAATTAAAAATGTGTCTCCACCGGGAATTGAACCCGGGACCCTTGGATCAGCAGTCGGATACCTTAACAGCTGAGCCACGAAGGTCGGCGCCGAAATTTATATTATGATTTATGTGTAATTGGTTAAGTATAATTAAATTTATTTTTGGAGCATATTTGATTTTATTGTTAGGTATGTATATTATTTTTTTTAAAGTTGCATATACGCAAACATTGTTTTTATTGTGTCGAGAGTCAATGAAATTTTATGACAAATTATGAACATCTCAATAGAGATGAAGTTGGAATATTTTAGTAGTTGTCTGTAGTTACAATAAAATATTGTAACTCCGTCTCTATTAAGATGTTTAAATTTGTTTATAAATATTATATTACATTGTTGTACATAGTTGTTTTCTCTCCCAAATAAATAAATAATTATAATTTTGTATGGGCCACAATACAAAATAACGTAAGTCTGGCTGTCGCGGCATTATAATTTTCTGATTAAATTTGAACCTTTCAATACAATATTAATCTGCGTGTTATCGATTTGTTAGAGAGCTCGCCTCTGGGTTAACACTACCTAATTCCCAGAAATACTTATTACAGTTAACTGTAAACAACTTGGGCACGTCACATAGGGTGCGAAGATCCCAAATTTGCGATTCTTGGTTGGTATATGTGCAAACCGCCCCCCCCCCATGTCGCAAATACTCGAGTCACTTTCCGGAAACAATATTAGTTATAAAATTGAATTCATTAAATGTACATTAGAGACAATTTTTAGAATTATTGTAAACAAAAATCGTATAAGATTTCGTTTCATGAAAGTTTGTAATTTGTGTTTATGACAGAAGCAAAATTATTTTACAAAGACTGAAAACAAGTTTTAATCAAAATTTGAGTGAAAATGTTTTTAGAAAATTTCCAAAAAAAATAAATATATTTCTTTAATAATGAATACATCGCGGGCGTCAAGTCAGAAGGGCGTATCAGCAAACATGCGATTTTTCGTTTTTTATGCCAAACGATGCTTTATTAAGACCTACATGATGTGTAAAAAAATCATGGCTATCCGTTGTGTATTATTCAAAATATATAGGTATTTCAAAAAATAATTTTGGGTGAATGCTATGGCAAAGGTGAAATTGTCGAGCCAGAGCCAGAAGGGCGTATGAACATACGCCGAAGACTTGACCGATCATAAAATTAATCATACTTGCTTATATTTGAATCAAAACCAATATTCAATTATCATCATTGGGTGGTGTTGGCCCTGGACTCCTTCAAAATCCTTCTCCAGCCGTCCCTGTCCTCCACCGTTCTCATCCAGTTTGCTATTCCGATCGCCCTTATGTCGTCTTCTTTGTCATTCAGCCATCTTAGCTTGAAACTCTTTCAACTTTTTCTGCTCTTGATTGGTGTTAAAATTCTTTTTGGGGTTACGATTATCATTCATCCGGTTGACCCGTCCCAACAACTGCAGTCTACGTACTTTTATAACTTTTTATAACAAGGAAGTCTCCAGAATGTGAAAACTTATGTTTGGGTGCGTATTAAATTAATATCTAACACAGTATCTACGTGTTGTGCTTATGTATATGTTTGTATGTACGGTAACTATATATTTTTTATTTTATTTAAACCCAACAAACATACAGTCATACAAACAAATTCAATTTTAACAATAAATCATAGACCTATTTTGTTTGCGGATATTACATTATCTTTTTAAGCTGTACAGTGTAAAAAAATTGCTATTTAAAATTTAGTAGGTATTCAAAATTCAGAAGAAAAAGGACAAAAAGAGCGAAAGGAAGGTTATGGCACTCGCAGTCAAAAAGAACAAAGCAGTAATCAGCTACCGCAAACCTCCAAGGGTCTCAGAGATGGCATTTTTCTAAAAATATCAACATTCTTTAAAAAAACACTATAAATGTCACATGCCCTTTGGATGAATGAATTTTATGAATGAATGTATATTATACTCTTTGTACCAAAATTATGTAAATTAAATAAATTAATTGATCGATAAACTATAAATAAATAAAAATATATACAATAACTTTGTACAAACCATGCATTTTGAGTATTTTCGATCGAACGTTTTCAAAACTAACCGCTCCTCCCTTCGGACAAACTTATACTAAATTAGAATGATGTGTGAACGCGCTAACGGTTGTGTGACTTATTGATAAAGTAGCGTCTAGTCCCAGCTTTATTTTTCTGCAATCAAAGGTTAGGTTCAAGTTCGTTTATAACAATAAAAGCGACTCGCAAGACCGAATTGATTTATAAATTCAATAATAAATTATTATAAGTAAATTAAATTTGTATTTTTTTTAATTTACGCATTTCATATAAAACTTCACAGTTCATTTGACTTAATACTACGAGATATCAATCAATCCGGAAACAGATGAATGCGGATTGTAGACGCTAGTTTTGATAGTAACGGTATTACTAGCAACGGTAACGTTATTAATACTCAAAATTCGTTGTTTCTCAAATTATATATATTTTTATTTATTTATGATTTGAAAATGTGCCACAAAGTAATAGCAAAATCATAACATGATGATATAATTAATAAACTATTATAAATATAGGTATTACAAAGTTTCATTAAGAAATATCCTTCATCAAAATAGATTCATGTTTTAATAATTCAATTTCCACCATTTTGATAATGTGATGTCTGTAAGATAAACAAGATACTGTCAGATTTGTTTTAAATAACAGTAATTAGCGATAAGATGAAATAAATAATAATTTGAACATTATAAAACGACGAAACGGGCGTTAAAATGAATTATATCTAAAACAAAAACATTATTCATGAAATGAGCGATGATGCTCCACAAAGGGTCTTTTCACCTTAATTACTTAACTTATAGTGAAAGGAAGAAGAAGGTAGCGGGATGAAGTGTAGATGAAGAAGTAGGACTCAGAGAGGATCATTATTAATGGATGTCACTTGATTCTTGACTATGTTGATGATATTTTGATATAAATCAAATGAAAACGCAAGTAATGGACGGTATCCCGCCTCCAGACCATACAAACCAGATGATGGAGTGACAATTAGTATGAAAGGAGTCCCATTTATGTACTTTGGAACCAACAGATCTTCCTGTTTTCTACACAAAGTAAACAACATGAACTGTAACAGCAAGTTACTGAATGTTATGTCTAGACAATAATATGTGACAATAATTGTCACAACTTGTTGACTCTCAAATGATATATTTTTTTTCAAAAGAAAAAAAAACCATACAATATAACTAGGTTTTAACAAGAAAATTTTTTACTTTTTAAAAATTAAAATGTTACATACATGTATGTGATTTTAATATTTTTAAGCGTATTTTCTGTATAGATATCTCAGTAAAATTAATAAGTTTGAGTGTTAAGCCTTTTTTTTATTTTTCACACACTAACGGCGTTTACTTTAAAAGATTCCAATTAAATCATTAAAAAAATACAATGTTTTATTTCTACAATATTTATAAGTTATAAAAACTGGACGATGCTTAAGTCTTTTGGACTCACTATTGGATTCTTTCACTTTCGCTTCAGAATAACACATTCTAAAATATCCCAGGCACCTAACATCAGATGAAGGAGTCAGAGTTCGCAATACCCGGCACTTTGTTCTCAGTGATGACCACTGACCAACCATATTCAGGTGCATTCAGTCCTGTGGACACGACATAATATCTATATTAAATGTTTTAAATTAAATAGAAGTAGAAAACTAGGCTTGTCAATATATTATTAATTAATTAATTAATTAAATAATTAATTAATTTATTAATTAATTAATTTATTTATTTACTTATTTATTTATTTATTTATTTATTTATTTATTTATTCATTTATTTATTTTTATCATTTGGACACTTATACATTATTATACCCAAACACCTTTAATGCTAAAGAATATAAGGTCTGTGATTATACCAAATATATTTTGTGCTCCTTCCCGAAGCACAAACCTTCCTTATTTTCGGGGAAAGTGTCAAATGTGGTGATCATTACTATTTCATTTTTTCAAACTCAATTAATTAATGTATTTTTTTTACTTCCAATAAATAAATATTACTATTATATATACTAGAAGTATTGTAGAGGAAGACTTGTACCTGATGTGTTCTCCATGATCGTTTTGTCCGTGGTGATAATGTGATAACTAAAATTATTAGAGGGTTGAAGTATGAAGATGTACATAGACGAACCACAATAGTGAAGTATGTCAATCAAAGTCATACACATTATGAATTCAGATGAAAATATCAATTTGTCCTTTCAATGTCTTGGTAAAATAAACTTTTATTAAGTAACGTTTAAGATTGAAGTTCAACGCCGTTTTTGACTTTTGTTTTTTTATGTGAGACGAGACTGAAGCTAGATTGGATACACGCGTGTGTCGTGCTTCATTTTATAAGGCAATGGACTAGAGAATCCGCCATATGGAACTAGAGAAACTTTGGCTTTTATTTTAAAACTCATTTTTTTGGATTATAACTCGGTATGTACATATTGTCTTTTTATTTTCTTTTGAAAGACCTATTGGTCTATGATACAGAAGCTATTTTCACTGAGATGATGTAGTCCAACTGTCCTGCAATCTCTTCCAGGCGGACGATGTCCAATTGAAATACAAATGCATTTAGACATATAACAAATATAAAAAAAATAGTAGGTATTAGTTCTACTGAAATTTATTTGATTATCGACGCGTTTCGTGCAAGGCACATCATCAGAATAATACTCTACAAGACTGAGACTAGTGGTTATATACAAAATTTAAATGACAGGTGTTTAAAAATGTTGGTTTTGTGTATAAAAATTGTCGATCGACAAACTTAAATTAGTTAAAAAATGCATTTGTTGTGTCGAAGCTGGATTACTGTAATTTCAAATATTTTTCAACGCAGCTGCGAGATTGATATATGGAGCTGACAAAATATGTCACATAACAGTCTCTTCTTAGCGAACTAAACTGGTTGAAATGTCTAGAACGAGTAGACAACAAGGTATGACGGTGTTTAAGGCTCTGAACGACTTGGCTCCACACTACATTCAAGAACTGTGTCAAAAGAATATCTCATCAGGAAGAAAGATTTTATTATTAATCTCTCATCTATCTGCAGTGTATGCAAGTCTGTCACCGTTAATCCTAGTAACATGGTTTCTCCAGAATCTTCTTCACCGAACAGTGTCTTCTATGTTACACATTTTTCGTATATTATGCACTAAGGCTCTGAGGGTTTTTCCAACGATTGATCTCAAGACCTTCATTACTAAATAAATCAGCAGTACTTTAATATGTTGTTTTTATTATATTGCTCATAGTATATAAAATAAAATTTGTTTCCATAATCCAAACGTGAATATGAAAATTTTAGTCAATTTCAGTGCCGACAACCCGACGTTTATTATTCAAAAATAACCAGTATAGCTACAATCAAATTATTCGTTCCCCGTCTAACCAGGAAAATCTGTTCAGAGACGGGTCATATACAATATTCCTGTTTAAATATATCCAGTGGTAGCACAATAATTATGGTCTTAAAATTTATTAAAAAAAATACAAAATAGAAAAGTATAAAACAAAGTTCAAAAAAATTAACACAAAATGCATACAAAAAAAACAAATATGACACAAATTTATTTAACATAAATTTTTTAACATAACATATTTTATATTTTTTTAAACATAACATAACATTACTAAACATATTTTATATTTTTTTAAACATAAAATAACATAATGGAAGAAAGGGGAATAAGTCAATGCATTTTTTTTATTAAATAATTATGAATTATTTGTATATGGTGCGACCTCATCGCAAGTTGTCTATTGTTAACAGTACAAACAAGACCAGATATTCCAAAATAAATAAATCGAAAAAGGTTTTGAGGGATCGAGCCATTGAGTAAGAAAACATGTCGAGAGTGAAGCCAAACCCTTTGGTGGGAATATTTTTTGAATAAATATTTTCAATTTTGAAAGCAAATTTTTGTAGAAATATTTGCGGTGTCCCGATGGGGTGGCGATGTACGTATTTGCCATCTTATACAGTATTTGTTCCCCCGAGAATTGCCTCTATTTATAACATTTTCCTTGGAATTTGTCTGTCACTTCTTGTATAGACATAGGTACATGTGCCTACAGATATTACATTTTGAGTTACCTGCAAGTAGGTACGTCAACCAACATCTTCGCGAAGAAATGAGATGGATTCAGGTGACTTTTTCTTTATAAAAAATATTTTATAATATTTTTTTTGTATCGACTAAATGCCGAAATGAGGCATTAATGTACATTCACTTAAGCATTAAACTGAATAAATAGAGTGTTTACTTTTAGTAATGAATCTTATTTGTAATTTTAGAATAAATATTATTTGTTTTTACTCCTCACTAACCCAAGGAGATAAAGTGGGGAGTTATGGTTTCGAAATTTTCAAGACTATTTTTTTATTTTTTATTTTTATTTAATAATACATATACATAATTGACAAAAATATTTTTAACTGCAATGCCCTGCGCTAGGTAAAAAACGTGTGCCGCGGGTAAAGCATTTTGAAAAAATGATACTTTTAACAGTTAATGCCAACTAACAAAACATATACAAAAATAGCATTACAAATATAAATAGCATTAAAATATAAATAGCATATAAATATAAATAGCATACAAATATAAATAGCATACAAATATAAAAAGCATACAAATAATAAAATTAGAAATAACATTAAGAATAGATACATAAAAAGTGCATTACAAATTAGAAAAGAAAAAAAACAAAAATCAACGAATGCCTATTCAAAAAGTAGAAACAGAACATATTTAACAAAAAAAAACAAAAATCAAACTTAAAGACAGTTTAGAACACAAAGGAAAACACGTTGCAGATTGCAGATTATCAACTAGTATCATGCTGAGATTGTATTCTAAAATTTTCATCACAATGTATCTGTTTGTGTACTATGTTCTATGTACGACGTGTTTATTTTACTTTATCGATTATAGACTAAAGTACTCATTGGATTCTTTTAAAATTTTGCAAATAATAATAATATTCGCTAAGACCCCAGATTTTGAAGGATGTCAGAATAGTGCTTCTCAATTTATTTAACTGTCATAAATTTCACTCGACTCCTACATAGCTCAGGAAACATAAAATTTGAAATTTTAATTTTCAAATTGGTAAAAAGGCACATTACTTTCATAAAAAGGCATTGATGAATTATCAAGTTTTCATAATAAAATATTTAAATAAAAAATAATTCAATTAATATTTTTAATAAATAAAAATAAAAAAGTGTTTAGAATCAATTCCACTATTTATTAAGACTACAACTTACAAACGGTTTCGTGCTAAGCACATTTTCAAGTAGTGAAAATGTGCTTAGCACGAAAATGTGCTTGGAACGAAACCGGCTGTAGGTTCTAGTCTTAATATGTAAATAGTGGAATTTATTTATTTATTTAGTTGGTTCTCGGGCAACTAACAGGTACTTTTTATTTATTTATTTATTATAATTTACAAAATCATTTTTTACATATTATATACTATGTCAAATATTAATTTAACACGCACCCAATAACAAGTTAGACTTACGATATAAATCGTCTCACAGATCCAGACTGAAAACACAATTAAAAACTGTGTCTCCACCGGTAGTCGAACCCGGGATCAGCAGTCAGATACCCAACCAACTGAGCCACGAAGGCCGACTTGATTTTAAACGCGTTTTTTATTTTTATTCATTAAAAATATTAATTAATTTAAATGGAATTCCATCAAGAACTGACGATCGAAAATTTAAATCTAATCAATATAATTCAATGATAATGCTGTATATTTTCCATTCAAAATTTGAATACTTTATGGAGTGACTTGTTACTGAGGAGTTTAGCGTTGCCCACACCCCACTCGTTTCAGTTGTAATACAAAATTAAAAACAATCAATACGAAACATACACGTCAAATTTTCCATAGTATGATACTCTAATAAGATGAATTCTTCATAATATGATATGATAACCTTATAAGATAAACTTTGTTGCTGGCCAATGTTACTGGTAAAACAAAAAAAATTGCTGGCCACTGTAAATTGACGTAAGGCCGCATATTCCGTGGTGATAGATATGCCCTTCTACAACTTATAGTGGAAGTAAATTTGAATTTTTTTTTTTTTGTTAGTTATTTTTGTTTTTTCTAATATTATCTTTTGTATACTTTTATTTACATTTTGAGTTGTTGTTTGTAACAAAAATATAACAATTTAACTGTCATAATCTTTTTCCCATCCTTTTCCTTTCCCGTCACAGGCAAACATACATCTTAGTTATATTTAAATTTATGATGTTTGAAATGTTTTATATTTAATATCTGTGGACATATGTAATTGGTCTGTTTGTTTTTATTTTATAGTGTATTATTCCATTTTAGTATTTTAAGACTGTATTTGTCCCTAAATAAATAAATAAATAAATAAATAAATAAATAAATAAATAAATAAATAAATAAATAAATAAATAAATAAATAAATAAATAAATAAATGAATATGGAGGTAAGACGGAGTATGGGGCGTAAAAGAATATCTTGGCTTAAAAATCTCAGGCAGTGATTCGGGATTTCGTCACTAATTACATAGGTCGGCGCGGCGGCGGCGTAGGATCGGGATGATTTAGTGGATGGTCGCTATCCTACGTGTGATGGTACGTCCTACGTACAAAAAGAAGAAGAAGAATAAGACGGATTCTCTATAATATGATATTCTAATGGGATGAATATGGGTGATGACAGGGCGTTTTTATTTAAACACAGATGAAAATAATAAAGGAGATATACAATTTTATTACTTTTTAATATCAATATGGACAAATAAAGAAAATATTGTTCATTAAAAATAATATTGAATAAATAAAGGTAAAACATAAAACTTCACTACTAAACAGTAAACAAAAATATATCTACACAATGGAGGCGTATTCAATTGTTATCACAAAGTAACACCTTTTCCTTAAACACCAAAAGTTAGGTTATATTTTTAATTCAAGGCGTATTTCTCGTCTTAAGATTCTTATCACCCAGCCATAGTAATGAAAATGAAAAACAATGGTACTGATACCGAACAAACTTACTTAAATACACTTAATGGAAATTATACTAATGTTAAATTTCTTCAAACAATAGGTAGGTTGGTAGGTAGGTAGGTACTTACATATCTACTTTCTGCAAACATATTATTATTCTATGATAAACTTGGAATTCACATATTTCTATTTATAGGAGAATAAACATCGACTGGTTTACGTGAAAATAAGGACTTGCGCACTGTTAACCAATTATGTCGTTGACTTTCCTTATCGCTACACATCAATCTAAATTTTTGAAAATTCTATATAATAATGTTGAATGGGAAACATGAAAATATTATGCTGACAAAGAACGCTAATGCTAACATCGTCTACTGAGAAATTGGTTCGTATACAATATTTATAAATGGGTGGGTGGATGGCAGAGCGGTTAGCGCGCTGGGTTAGTAATCCAGTGGTCGCGAGTTCGAATCCTGCCTCGACCGATCTCGTTCACCTATAGGACAAGCATTTATGCTTAGTTTAGGGAACGTAGGAAGATGTATATGTACTTGTTTAACAAGGACATATTCATTTAAAAAAAAAATATATATATATATTTAAAAAAAATATTTATTTATTTATTTAAAATTAACTGACAAAGTCCATAATTATGTATCCCATTATGTCTAACACACAATTATAACATATCATAAAATCAAACATACAAATTATAATATACAGCTATATATAAAATCACGGTTTTATATCATTTCATAATTTTAAAAAATATATTTTCAATGTTCATTCTACCTTTGTTGAGAATCCAGTGAAGTAACAAGTACATATACATTAGGCTGGTCTGTTAATTATACCGTTAATTATTAATTATTAGGCTGGGCCTTTATACATTAAGTTGTGTAAATGCATTTTCGATTTTTCGATTCAATAGTACTTTTGGCCCTCTACTGATACTTGAAGCTGGGGCTTGTATGTTTGAAACTTCTTGATTTTTCCTAACTAAATAATATACGTTTTATTGCGGGTAGAGAATTTTATCGTTAACAACATACATCCGATCAAATTAACGATTACAGCGCGGCTGACAGCTCTCCCGAAATTAACCAACATTTACTCAACGGTTTTCAAATAAACGATTGGCGCGTGACAATAAAAATATAAAAAGTGACTATTTTGAGAACTTGGTAGAGGGCCAAAAGTATTAATGAATTTTTTTTTAATTATTTTATAGATTAACAGTATTAAAATAAGCAACTTTTAAGACCCCTTTAGTAAGTGGATTAAAAAAAAAATGCAGGCCCAGTCTAATATATGTACATACATATGTACATCCTCATACGTTCAGTAAATTAAGCAAAAAATGTTTGCGCTGTAGGTGAGCGAAATCGGTCGTGGCAGAATTCGAACTCGCGACCACTGTATTACAAACCCAGTGCACCAAACGCTTTGCCATCACCCATATTCGATATTTAGTTTATCGTTTATATTTAGTATATTGTTTGTTTATAGTTCGATTACCGGGGGACACAGTTTTAAGTGTGTTTAGATGATTAATATCTAACGACGAATAATTTAATGTCTCTAGAATGTAGCAACTTGTTAAATTAATGGGTACGTGTTAAATTAATATTTGACAAAGTACATGTTAGTCGCCTGAGAAGCAATATTAAATAAATCAATAATTAATAGATGGCTCTTAAACCGTAAACAGTGTACACATCCATATAAATTTACTGTTTAAATTGTCTTAGTATAGAAATTAAATTAATTTTGTTTATTTATTTTAATTATTTTTTGTATCTTGCTAAATTTAACGTCGTTAAACCCGATATATTTTTTAGATCAACATGTTCACCTCCCTAGAATTATAGGTTAGCAATGTCCTCATATGTTTGGCATTGGAACTCCAACCTCAGTGAGGTCAATATTAAAGGTCGGGATATCTGTCATTTAAGAAATAAATAAAAATGCCATAAGAGTATCTATATGTCTTTCTAACAAAATCTATATTTATAACTTTATTTTATAGTAAAATATATATTTATAACCTAATTTTATAGTACAAAGGTGTACACTTTTTCCCTATAGAAAATTCTCTCTAATATACGTTTGTTGTTTGAACTTGACGTTTCAATCACAAAATATATATTTATAACCTCACTTTACATTACGGATGTTTTTAAAATTTGGCTATCAAGAACAGAATATTATATCACAATATAATAATATCACAGGATAATATAATGATTATAATATACATAAAACTAAGTAATTTAATATATGTAATATTCATAATTTAATTTAAATATTTAAACGGATATATTACGAAACATTACATTGAGATAACTTTGATATATCTACCTATTATCATAATTCCACTTAATAAAACAGAATATACTTGTAAAAAAACTAAATAGCTTTATACCTACAATAATAATAAGAAAATATACAAACAACTTAATAATTTCATGAAATATTAAAAATATGAAAACAAATAGGATCAAGTTTTAATGTCATAACCAACATTGCATAATATTATGACATATTGGAAGCCAATGTTCCCACTATTCAAAATGCGTATTCCGAAAATATTTATAACGATTCCCATTTTTTTTTCTTTTATTAAATTCTTTTTTGTGAATCTAATCCATTCAGGGACTAACATAAACACACACAAAAAGTTTCATCAAAATCTGTTCAGCCGTTTAGGAGGAGTTCAGTGACATACACACATACGGAAGAATTATATATATAAAGATAATATATTGGGATATAAAAAAAAAATACGATTATAATTTTCGCCAAACAACTTGAATCAGTTTCCGATTGCGCACAGCGCAAATTTGTGTCTTTTTGCTTCGTTGGTTTACGTGCAAATCGCGCCTCTTCTCGACTAAAATTTCAAGTTATTTGGCGACAACTTTACCTACCTACTTACGATATGTGTATATTTCAATTATACATTCTCGTCTAATATTCTCATTTCTTATTCAATCTTAAATTATTTTATCACACATTCGTCTAATATTCTCATTTCTTATTCAATCTTAAATAATTTAATAACACACATTCGTCTAATATTCTCATTTCTTATTCAATCTTAAATTATTTTATCACACATTCGTCTAATATTCTCATTTCTTATTCAATCTTAAATAATTTAATAACACACATTCGTCTAATATTCTCATTTCTTATTCAATCTTAAATTATTTTATCACACATACGTCTAATATTCTCATATCTTATTCAATATTAAATTATTTTATCACACATTCGTCTAATATTCTCATTTCTTATTCAATCTTAAATTATTTTATCACACATTCGTCTAATATTCTCATTTCTTATTCAATCTTAAATTATTTTATCACACATTCGTCTAATGTTCTCATTTCTTATTCAATCTTAAATTATTTTATCACACATTCGTCTTATATTCTCATTTCTTATTCAATCTTAAATTATTTTATCACACATTCGTCTTATATTCTCATTTCTTATTCAATCTTAAATTATTTTATCACACATTCGTCTAATATTCTCATTTCTTATTCTATCTTAAATTATTTTATCACACATTCGTCTAATGTTCTCATTTCTTATTCAATCTTAAATTATTTTATCACACATTCGTCTTATATTCTCATTTCTTATTCAATCTTAAATTATTTTATCACACATTCGTCTAATATTCTCATTTCTTATTCAATCTTAAATTATTTTATCACACATTCGTCTAATGTTCTCATTTCTTATTCAATCTTAAATTATTTTATCACACATTCGTCTAATATTCTCATTTCTTATTCAATCTTAAATAATTTAATAACACACATTCGTCTAATATTCTCATTTCTTATTCAATCTTAAATTATTTTATCACACATTCGTCTAATATTCTCATTTCTTATTCAATCTTAAATAATTTAATAACACACATTCGTCTAATATTCTCATTTCTTATTCAATCTTAAATTATTTTATCACACATACGTCTAATATTCTCATATCTTATTCAATATTAAATTATTTTATCACACATTCGTCTAATATTCTCATTTCTTATTCAATCTTAAATTATTTTATCACACATTCGTCTAATATTCTCATTTCTTATTCAATCTTAAATTATTTTATCACACATTCGTCTAATGTTCTCATTTCTTATTCAATCTTAAATTATTTTATCACACATTCGTCTTATATTCTCATTTCTTATTCAATCTTAAATTATTTTATCACACATTCGTCTTATATTCTCATTTCTTATTCAATCTTAAATTATTTTATCACACATTCGTCTAATATTCTCATTTCTTATTCTATCTTAAATTATTTTATCACACATTCGTCTAATGTTCTCATTTCTTATTCAATCTTAAATTATTTTATCACACATTCGTCTTATATTCTCATTTCTTATTCAATCTTAAATTATTTTATCACACATTCGTCTAATATTCTCATTTCTTATTCAATCTTAAATTATTTTATCACACATTCGTCTAATGTTCTCATTTCTTATTCAATCTTAAATTATTTTATCACACATTCGTCTTATATTCTCATTTCTTATTCAATCTTAAATTATTTTATCACACATTCGTCTAATGTTCTCATTTCTTATTCAATCTTAAATTATTTTATCACACATTCGTCTTATATTCTCATTTCTTATTCAATCTTAAATTATTTTATCACACATTCGTCTTATATTCTCATTTCTTATTCAATCTTAAATTATTTTATCACACATTCGTCTAATATTCTCATTTCTTATTCTATCATAAATTATTTTATCACACATTCGTCTAATGTTCTCATTTCTTATTCAATCTTAAATTATTTTATCACATATTCATCTTATATTCTCATTTCTTATTCAATCTTAAATTATTTTATCACACATTCGTCTTATATTCTCATTTCTTATTCAATCTTAAATTATTTTATCACACATTCGTCTAATATTCTCATTTCTTATTCAATCTTAAATTATTTTATCACACATTCGTCTAATGTTCTCATTTCTTATTCAATCTTAAATTATTTTATCACACATTCGTCTTATATTCTCATTTCTTATTCAATCTTAAATTATTTTATCACACATTCGTCTTATATTCTCATTTCTTATTCAATCTTAAATTATTTTATCACACATTCGTCTAATATTCTCATTTCTTATTCTATCTTAAATTATTTTATCACACATTCGTCTAATGTTCTCATTTCTTATTCAATCTTAAATTATTTTATCACACATTCGTCTTATATTCTCATTTCTTATTCAATCTTAAATTATTTTATCACACATTCGTCTAATATTCTCATTTCTTATTCAATCTTAAATTATTTTATCACACATTCGTCTAATGTTCTCATTTCTTATTCAATCTTAAATTATTTTATCACACATTCGTCTAATATTCTCATTTCTTATTCAATCTTAAATAATTTAATAACACACATTCGTCTAATATTCTCATTTCTTATTCAATCTTAAATTATTTTATCACACATTCGTCTAATATTCTCATTTCTTATTCAATCTTAAATAATTTAATAACACACATTCGTCTAATATTCTCATTTCTTATTCAATCTTAAATTATTTTATCACACATACGTCTAATATTCTCATATCTTATTCAATATTAAATTATTTTATCACACATTCGTCTAATATTCTCATTTCTTATTCAATCTTAAATTATTTTATCACACATTCGTCTAATATTCTCATTTCTTATTCAATCTTAAATTATTTTATCACACATTCGTCTAATGTTCTCATTTCTTATTCAATCTTAAATTATTTTATCACACATTCGTCTTATATTCTCATTTCTTATTCAATCTTAAATTATTTTATGACACATTCGTCTTATATTCTCATTTCTTATTCAATCTTAAATTATTTTATCACACATTCGTCTAATATTCTCATTTCTTATTCTATCTTAAATTATTTTATCACACATTCGTCTAATGTTCTCATTTCTTATTCAATCTTAAATTATTTTATCACACATTCGTCTTATATTCTCATTTCTTATTCAATCTTAAATTATTTTATCACACATTCGTCTAATGTTCTCATTTCTTATTCAATCTTAAATTATTTTATCACACATTCGTCTTATATTCTCATTTCTTATTCAATCTTAAATTATTTTATCACACATTCGTCTAATGTTCTCATTTCTTATTCTATCTTAAATTATTTTATCACACATTCGTCTAATATTCTCATTTCTTATTCTATCTTAAATTATTTTATCACACATTCGTCTAATGTTCTCATTTCTTATTCAATCTTAAATTATTTTATCACACATTCGTCTTATATTCTCATTTCTTATTCAATCTTAAATTATTTTATCACACATTCGTCTAATATTCTCATTTCTTATTCAATCTTAAATTATTTTATCACACATTCGTCTAATGTTCTCATTTCTTATTCAATCTTAAATTATTTTATCACACATTCGTCTTATATTCTCATTTCTTATTCAATCTTAAATTATTTTATCACACATTCGTCTAATGTTCTCATTTCTTATTCAATCTTAAATTATTTTATCACACATTCGTCTCGGGTTACATTACGTTAATTCTACAATACTATCATTTGTAAAGTAAAATCGAAGTTTATATTGTACAGTGAATATTTTGATTGGTGGATGATATTAATGTAATATTAGAAAATAAATAAGTACCTACTCAGTTTTCTAAATCAATCCATTTTCAAAATTGTTTCTTCTCGAAATTGTTTTTACCTTTCTTCAGTCACTTATACCAAATAGATGAAACTCACCATGTGAAACTCGTGGCGTAAGACTAGTTGGCAAGACAACTTTCATTTAAAGTTGAAGTAGATTAAAAATACATTTTATGAAACAGGAGGTCCAAGTAAATTCGACATGAGGTCATTTCCATCGATGAAATATTAATACTATGTAATTGGTCGATTTGATTATGAAACCGTTTTAGAGAACATTGAAATAGTCTCGTATGACGTGACGAAAATACTTGGTGTGAATTTTTCTTTTTTTGCAAAAGGTCAGACGGAAGTTCCGGCGTTACTATGGTGAGAGGTGGAGTGAGCTTAGAAACTTACCTTAACAACAAGTTTTTATAGAGAACCATCTTTTTCTTTGAACCGAAAAGTAATACATATTATATAAATATATATTTAACATTATGTTGGAGTTATTGGAAAAAAGTAGAAAATAAACTATTTGTGAAAAAGATATATTTTTTTGGCGATAAGACAATTTTTAAGCTTTTCGTCTGAAAAAAAAACCAAGCATCTGCTTGAAATTTATTTAATTTTTAACAATTTTCACATATAAAAATCGTAATGATTCAAAAAATATTATTTGCTAATGACCTGCCCATTTGTGTTAAGGAATGAAGAGATCAGATCAAATTTAAAATATCTTTGAATGGTCATATTTTGAACATTATCAAGAGAATTGTGTTGTTCTTTGTTTTTTTTTGTTTTACAGTTGTTGTTTTGTTGTACAAAGGAAACATAATTACCCTAAACACGAATCTTAGTTTGATTTTTAGACAGTCTTAAAAATCATCATAAAGCGTAATTATTTAAAAATGTTCATTTATAAATAATATTTGTAAGCGGTGATAGCCCAGCGGTAAGGTCGTCGCCTCACATGCGTGAGGTTGACGGTTCGAATCCGGGCGGGGCACGAACCTCTGGATTTTCAAAAAATCTATGTGCGGATTTATATCACTAGCTATGTGTAGCCATGATCCAATGTGTCTGGTTCCCCTTTCTAAGGGTTACGAAGGTCAGATGGCAGTCGCTTCAAAGTAATAACCAAAATCGCCAATTCCAGGATCATAGTCAAAAGCGTACCTCGATAGAAACGGGACAAAAGCGCTCAGGGAAAGAAGATTTATAAATAATATTTGTATGAAGATAATGTTTTAAAAAATTTGGAAAACATTAGTTAAAAGTAAAATTACCGGTTAAGATGAGTGATGGCAGAGCGATTAGTGCGCTGGGTTAGTAATCTAGTGGTCGCGAGTTCGAAACCTGCCACGACCGATTTCGTTCACCTATAGCACAAGTATTTAAGCTTTGTTTAGGGAATGTATATAACGTACTTGTTAAATACTTATTTTCCAGATTATGTTCTGTAGGATTTTTAGTCAATCGATTCTATTGTTGAACTTTAATATTAATTTTTACAATACTAATGCGTTACCTACATATATTTACTGAAGTTAAAAAAGAGTATTGTGTTGATTTCAGTTCATTTACCGTTATTTATGTATCGAAATTATATTTATTTCGTGGAAAAAAATAACGAAATTGTGCAAATACGATTAGGGCAGGTAGGGTTCCTAGTAGAGAATGAAAAAGGTTTTTCTGGGGAAAATTAAATATTCATCTAGGATTTTAGGGAAAATTTTATATTCTAAAGTGATGAAAATTCTTTTGCCGAATTAAGGTCAACGCTGGGCTTCAATGAAAGCCTTAAAATCCATTATACTTATAACGAGGGTCCGTTACTTAACCAATTTAACGGAAAAGACATATTTTTTTTATTCAACCTTATTTTAATATTAATTTACTTATAGAAACATCTTTCTTATAAATAATTCTTACTATAAACCATCACGGTATAATCTCACGGTGTATAAGTATATTCATTATATTAAAGAATGCACTAACATGCGTGTATTCCCACCCACCGGCCACAAAATCCCTTGCCTCCACTTCTGAAAGGCAACATTCAGAAGTGGAGATGAACCTTTGTGAAATATTTTGCTTATTGTATTGTCGATTACCCGAATCATACGCTGCATTCGAAAACAGTGATAAAAGAAATGTGTTGAAGCACTATTCTTAGTCATAATTATATCATGAAACTTCTACATGATTGTTGACGGGATTGTGTCATACTTGATTTAATTTTGTAAAAGAAATGTGTGGAAGCACTATTCTTAGTCATAATTATATCATGAAACTTCTACATGATTGTTGACGGGATTGTGTCATACTTGATTTAATTTTGTAAAAGAAATGTGTGGAAGCACTATTCTTAGTCATAATTATATCATGAAACTTCTACATGATTGTTGACGGGATTGTGTCATACTTGATTTAATTTTGTAAAAGAAATGTGTGGAAGCACTATTCTTAGTCATAATTATATCATGAAACTTCTACATGATTGTTGACGGGATTGTGTCATACTTGATTTAATTTTGTAAAAGAAATGTGTGGAAGCACTATTCTTAGTCATAATTATATCATGAAACTTCTACATGATTGTTGACGGGATTGTGTCATACTTGATTTAATTTTGTAAAAGAAATGTGTGGAAGCACTATTCTTAGTCATAATTATATCATGAAACTTCTACATGATTGTTGACGGGATTGTGTCATACTTGATTTAATTTTGTAAAAGAAATGTGTGGAAGCACTATTCTTAGTCATAATTATATCATGAAACTTCTACATGATTGTTGACGGGATTGTGTCATACTTGATTTAATTTTGTAAAAGAAATGTGTGGAAGCACTATTCTTAGTCATAATTATATCATGAAACTTCTACATGATTGTTGACGGGATTGTGTCATACTTGATTTAATTTTGTAAAAGAAATGTGTGGAAGCACTATTCTTAGTCATAATTATATCATGAAACTTCTACATGATTGTTGACGGGATTGTGTCATACTTGATTTAATTTTGTAAAAGAAATGTGTGGAAGCACTATTCTTAGTCATAATTATATCATGAAACTTCTACATGATTGTTGACGGGATTGTGTCATACTTGATTTAATTTTGTAAAAGAAATGTGTGGAAGCACTATTCTTAGTCATAATTATATCATGAAACTTCTACATGATTGTTGACGGGATTGTGTCATACTTGATTTAATTTTGTAAAAGAAATGTGTGGAAGCACTATTCTTAGTCATAATTATATAACAACAATCAACAATCAAATAACAACTTGCAACAATCATCTGTCAAAGTGAAGTGTCACAGCTTTTTTACTTCATCGTTTAACTTAAAAATTGCCATTGTTTTGAATCCAAAACCCGCCAAGTGTTCACATTCTTGGAGGATTCGCTGCCGGTCAATCCATTACAGTGAGTTCCCTACTCTTCACGCATACTTATTCTCATATGAAGCTTAGATGGTATGTATGTATGTAAGACATATGAGATGGTATGGTATGGAGAAGAAAGATGGTATGGCCACATATTAAGAAGACCCGAGGATCACATTGTGAACCAGGCTATGTTCGTAGACATCCCCCGATCAACAAATAGGGGAAGATTAAAAATGCATGGATGGCGCAAAGAATTTCCCAATTGGTAAAACAAGCGGCCCAGAACCGAAGAGATACAGCCTGAAGACGAGGAGAGCTGACCAACAGTCTTCATAGACAATAAGTTGGGAAGAGGCCAGGAAGAAGAAGAAGGAATAAAAGCAACCACTTTTAGATGGCAGACATACATATTTCATACATATGTTTATTCAATAAGAAAAAAAAATCAAAAAAACTAACAATCAAATAATAATTCTTCGAAAACGTTGCTCTATCTTGGATTATTAGATGTTGTATATCACTCCAACTTGTATAATAATTTTTACATAAATTTTGTTTTCTAAAATATACATAAACTGTTTATATTATCATGCTGTAATAATTTTAATCCTTATCGTCATAATTGAGGATGGTGTCTGTAGGCAATCACTCTATGTATGGCCCCGCCTTCTGTTCTGGGCAGAACCCAGAGCATCAGTAACTGAAGACCCAATGCAAACTTAAAAAGATCACTTCATCTAGTCGGTTACCGACGAAGAAAATAAATATAATGATGGTTGTCGTTCCCTGATTCACCGATCACGAATATTAAACCAATATGTAACCTTTTTTTATAAAATTTATTGATTTAATATATTTTGTGGTTTGCAGGGAAACAAATGGAGGAGAGTAAAAGTTACCCGAAGGAAATTCATAATATTATATTATTATTCCTTTTATTTATGATTTAACGTAAACCGGTAGCTGCTTGGGGTGTGGGGTTGTGAGGGTTTGCCTGAAAGTGCAATTCCTACAACAAGCGTGGTAGGATATTTTATGTCCGCGGGTAAGAAAGTATTAATTCCCCTGTTGAGATTTATATTTTCATAAAGGAGGCGAAAATCCAAAAAATAAATCCACAAACAGAAATAATTTATTCAAATGTAATTCTTGTCTGGTATTGTATAAATTGGGAATTATTTTACGCTTTTCAGTTGAGCCTGAGTTTTGGGGAGTTGGGATGTGGGGATGTTGTGGAGTTGGCATTTTGGGAATAGGTTAAGGCGAACGGTTCAATATACCCACAGGATATTTTAACTTCTTCATACTTCAAAATACAAGACTTTGTTAGAATGATACTCGTATTAAGAAATTCATAGCTTGGGACCTTGTGAGACTTTTTTACATGATTTTGTTAAAGAATTTTCTTACGTATATAATTTATGTAGTTTGGTAGCTATTTCACTAGGGAGTTTTGTAGCTTTTTTATTAGGGAGTTTTGTAGTTATTTCATCAAAAATATGTGTAAATATTTAATCAGGGGATTTTGTAGCTATATCATTTAGGGATATTTGTAGCTTTTT
This sequence comes from Molanna angustata, assembly GCA_963576475.1. Taxonomy (NCBI): domain Eukaryota; kingdom Metazoa; phylum Arthropoda; class Insecta; order Trichoptera; family Molannidae; genus Molanna; species Molanna angustata. The sequence continues at coordinate 746,985 of OY754973.1, read as the reverse complement.
TATTAGGGAGTTTTGTAGTTATTTCATCAAAAATATGTGTAAATATTTCACTAGGGGATTTTTTAGCTATTTCATTTAGGGATATTTGTAGCTTTTTTATTAGGGAGTTTTGTAGTTATTTCATCAAAAATATGTGTAAATATTTCATTAGGGGATTTTGTAGCTATTTCATTTAGAGATATTTGTAGCTTTTTTATAGGGAGTTTTGTAGTTATTTCATCAAAAATATGTGTAAATATTTCATTGGGGGATTTTGTAGCTATTTCATTGAGGGATTTTTGTAGCTTTTTTACTAAGGAGTTTCGTAAATATTTTGTTAGAAAGATTGAAAGTTCTGTTTTGTAGCACTTCTATCTATTTTTACTTTTGAGTCATTAATGCAACGGAGTACTTGGAACACCAAAATACGTAGCTTTTAACAAATCGTTTCAACTGCAATGAGGATTTTTGTTGCAGCATTTAAAATTGATTAAAAATAGATTATCAACTTACTAGATAAAAATTTAAATTATTGAGTTATTTTAGAAAATTCGATGAGCTTTGGTAGCACATAAAGAAATTGTGTAAAGCAGCTGATGACAAGTAAATATTTAAGAAAAACTTTACAGATTATATTTCTTTCACCAAAAACATCAAGGTTAGGTCAGGTAATCTTTCCCTGCGATGTATATGTTGAGACATGAATTATAAGTCTGATGTGATGTTGACAGAGGATGCTAGGAATATCATGAACCAATGAGTCCATATTGAAAAGCATATTGCAGATCAAGGATCGCCTGCGCCATCAATCCGCCATCAGCGCATCTTTAATTTGGTCGCATTGCGAGATAGACCCTAGATAACCTTAAGAATCTCTTATAGGTCGCCAACCGATCTATAGGTAAAAGACCTATAGGTCGCCAACCGATGGAGCTACCTTATTGGGTCCGATAAAGGATCTAATCACTGAAGCCGTTCGGTCTGCCAAAGACCGTCCTACATGGAGGCGGACCATTCGGCATGTGATTGAGTGTAACCGCCATACTCTGGCATGAGGCCAAAGGAGCTTTTTGTCTCAATGTCAATGTTGGATCTTAACCTCTCCCATTTGCTTCCGCACGTTCCTGTCTTGTTCTTTCAGCATCCCGGTTATTCTAGCCAACTGGATGATGTAATTTGACCATCTTTTAGGCGATATACGCTCCAATAAATTGTAATGAAAACAATGAAAATTCTGCGATAGTATATCCCTTTAATTACATGATGGTTTCTACTCGTATTAAATATGCGTGTTTTTTACTTTTCATCAAAAAGTTATTCCACATTTAATAATAGATATATACATTTTTCAACGTTAAATTTACGTATATAATTGTGATATAAAGAATTTAGAAGGTATTGTGTAGACGTTTTGGCCACCGGATAATCCACTTGGGAAAAACTGACAGCATTTTCAGATTATCTGATAACAAAGGAAACTTTTTATTCAGAAATATGTCCCCCAAAGACAATATCATAGTGTATATTCTCATCCCTTTGCTTGAATATGCTGATGTTAGTTATCTATAGATGCGTAAAAACTTAAATTAGATAAACTTGGCACCCTTTAAAAGGTCTGTTTTCGATTCATTTTTTAAATAAAACTTACATATTACAATACAATAGTAACAAGTATTAAGGCCTATTACATTTTGTCGTTGTGATTAATATACACTGAGAAAACTGATATTCATAAATAACGTGAATTCAGCTTAAAGTATGGTGAATTCACCATAAGTACAGAGCATAGTGATATCATCAAAATTAAGATGATAATACGATTTATGATGATAACGGCATATAAGATATGATTATGTTTCCTACTATTTAAATTTGCTTTCATCATATCTCCTATGACGTCTTATTATATTTCCTACTATTTTTCGGTGACGTTCTCTTATCTGCTGTGACGTCCTATTATTATAGATGACTTCCTAATATCTCTTGTGATGTCTTATTATATTTCCTACTATTTTTCGGTGACGTTCTCTTATCTACAGTGACGTCCTATTATTATAGATGACTTCCTCATATCTCTTGTGATATCTTATAATATTTCCTACTATTTTTCAGTGACGTTCTATTATCTACAGTGACGTCCTTTAATTGTTCCTACTATTTTTCGATGACATCCTCATATATCCAGTGACGTCCTATTATAAAAAAATCAAATAACAATATAACCTTGTTTATTTCCACTTATTTATTTTTATTCCACAACAAGTTTCAAGAACTACCGTTCTCTTCTTCAGGTGGGTTTAAACTGAAACAGAGAACGGTAGTTCTTGAAACTAGTTGTGGAATAAAAATAAGTAAGCGGAAGTAAACAAAGTTATATTGTTATTTTAATTGAATAAATAAATAATTTTGTATTTTTCCACAATATTTTTTATATTAACGACCGACCGTTTTCGCCAAGGTGACTTGGCATTTTCAAGGTCCAAACGAAACTTTCGTTTTTCGTTTCGTTTACGAAAGTTTCGTTTGAACCTTGAAAATGTCAAGTCACCTTGGCGAAAACGTTCGGTCGTTAATTTAAAAAATATTGTGGAAAAATACAAAGTTATTTATTTTTTCATTTAAAATGGATTTCCACTCTGTAAACACAAAAACTCTAGAATCATGTTATTTTAATATTTTTTTAAAATGAATTTCCACAATGTCCACAAATTTCGATGACTTCCTCATATATCCAATGACGTCCTATTATAAAAAATATTAAAACAACAATATAACCCTGTCCACCTCCACCCACCTATTCCCACTACACAACCAGTTTCAAGAACCACCGCTCCCTTCTTCAGGTGGGTTTAAACTGAAAAAGAGAACGGTAGTTCCCGAAACTAGTTGTGGAACAAAAACAAGTACATAAGTGGAAACAAACAAAGCCACATTGCTATTTTAATTGAACAAATAAACAATCTTGCACTCTCCCGCAACATTCCTCACATCAACGACCGAACGCCCTCGCCAAGGCGACTTGGCGTCTTCAAGGTCCAAACGAAACTTTCGTTTTTCGTTTCGTTTACGAAAGTCTCGTTTGAACCCGAAAACGCCAAGTAACCCCGGCGAAAACGTTCGGTCGCTAATACAAAAAACACTGCGCAAAAACACAAAGTCACTTATTCATTCATTTAAAATGGATTTCCACTATGTAAACACAAAAACTCTAGAATCATGTTATTTTAATATTTTTTTAAAATGAATTTCCACAATGTAAACGCCTCCTAAAAATAAAACACAATCTCAACATTGTGGCCTGTGTCCGTCCGTCACTGAAGTTTTATAGCGAGACTGCGAGACCGAGTCAACAACCACCCTGCACCATGCCGAACAAATGAATGACTGATTGAATGAACGATGAGCAAATGAGAATATTGTGTGGTGCGCTGTCATCATATTTTTGTAGGAAGCACACAAAATGATATGATTCCTCTTACATGATATTCTGTAATCGTATTATAGTAGAATTCACTAAAAATAGTATGATTTAATATTAAAATTTGATGCTTACTCTGAAAATAAGACGATTCTGTAATCGTATTTAGTATGTTTCACATAAAATAATATGACTGTAGTATAAATTAATGTTCCATGCCTTAAAAAGTTTCACATAATTTTATCACACTAAATAAGGGGACTTCATCGTATTTTCAGTGACACTTCTTCATAATAAACTGTGAAATCTTTATAAATACGGTGACTCGTCACTGTTTTTTATGATTATAATCTTATTTATGAATATCATGTAAATTTATAGGACAGTGGACTTTTATTTAATGTGATCAATTTTTAAGATGATGAGCATCATAATTCTTCGTTATTTACTCAAATAATTCGATTCCATCTTACACATTTCAATGATAGCGTAATATTAAATGATTATTTCATTATTTTAGGTGACCGCACCTATTTTATACTTACGTCATGATATTTTTAGATTATACCAAATTGACATTTTTTTCAGTGTAAAATAATACACTAAGTTTGCAAAAAATCATATGATCATAGGTTGGTACATATTATGTAGGTAAGAGCAACATTTCAAGTTTACAAGTATTCAAAACATAATATTCAACTGAAAGAAAAAAGAGAATTTAATACCGTCAAGGTTTCCTATATAAGTGGTTATTGATCTTCTTTTGTATTGAGTATTTAATCTTTCTATAGGATTATCAAACGACGATTTATAGTTTATGTCTTAATTCTTCTTGATCGTTTCCATTTTTGTAAGCAATTTTGGATTCTGACAAACACTTCTGTTATCTGCATTTCTTAGTAACGAAGCCACTGAAAGACAAGTTATTCTTTTCACCTGGGGCCTTATTCACGTTTATGTGTAATATTTTGTCATAAGTTCCACTAATCTTTGCGTATCACAGAATGTAAAGTGAAAGTTACGTATCAGGAGCTGTCATTCATAACTATAATAAGTATGTGAAACGAACGAATGTGTGTACGCCTCGCTTAATGTCTTCACACAAAACTTAACACCACCTCGATATTCCGCATAAAACATTGCGAATAAATTCACCTGTCGAATGTCATACGTATTTCGCTCCAATCAGAATACCGCCCTACGAACGAAGGTTTTCTCGACATAATGCGCCGAAGTTAACGCTTGCTAGTTTCCGAGGAAAACAGAATAACGATCTGCTATGAGAAATAAATGGAGCATAAAAACTTGTGTATATTGCCGCAATAAAAGAACCGGAATAGGTCCGCTGGTCATTTCACTGAGAAAAGGATCATATGCAAATTTACTGTTTTTCCCCTTTAGCAACAACCACTAATTTTGTATCACAAAACTAATGAATGGATTAGGAAGAACACAGGAGTAGCGGATGTGGCCAAAAGAATAGCGGAGTTAATGTGGAGTTGGGAGGGTCATATATATGTATATCTCGGATTAATTGTGATGGACTGGAAGCCAAGAACGGGAAGCAGAAGCGTGGGAAGGCCCCAGTCCAGATGGTCCGATGACATCAAAAAGTGGCAGGTCCAGAATAGCGAAGAATGGCACAGGATAGAGACCAGTGGAAGTCCAAGCGGGAGGCCTTTGTCCAATATTGAATTCAAGAAGAGGCTGAGTAAGTAAGTAATTAAGTACTAATTTTTGTAAGATACATTATTCTTTAACAAAGTCTCTGATTGGTTTAAAAAATATCCTTTTGAATCCACATGGACAACAGACTTATTTATTTATCTACTTCATGTACATTATCATGTGTACAATGCACAAATGTGTACAAAGGTAATTTCTTCCAACAAACCAAAGCAATGTGAGGCCTTAAATAGTTTAGTGGTAGATTTATTCAATTTATATTATAAAACAAACACAAACATAATTCTAAGGTAGAGGCGTTTACTTAAACTTTGGTTTAAGTAAACGCCTAAAACCAATTACTTAAACTTTGGTTTAAGTAATTGGTTTACATTTAATTTTGTTTAATAAAACAAAATTAAATGTAAACCAATGCAAACTATTCAGTTTAAATAAGCGTAGAAAGGTGTTCGATTTGATATTTTTATTCAAAATAGTGAATTGCATTGTGGATTCTGCATATCTGTTGGAGAAAATTGCATTTCGTTGCCCTTTACGCAGTACTAGATCGAATGAATTATTAGCTATTCCCATTTGTAAAACTAATTATGCGCAGAACTCTTTCGTCAGACGCAGTTGTAAATTATATAATTCTGTCATTAAGTCTGAAATCGATATTCTAAATGACGATTTTGCAACTTTTAAAAGAAAACTTTATAATGTTGTGTGAAAAGAATACTTTTTAACTTATAAGTGGGTACGTGTTAACTGTTTTTTTTTTAATTTCTTGACTGGTTAACTGGTAATTTATTTTATTATTTTTATTTTTTATTATTTTATGTTTTATTTAAATCTTGTTTATTCTTCCTCTTGCTATAATGTTTTTTCCTTCATAAAGTATCTTATTGTAAACCATTTATGGAAACTTTGCTGGTGTATATATTATGATAAATATTTATTACCATTACAATTTATTTATAAAACTGTATGTTTCCTTGACAAATAAATAAAAAAAAAATAAAATCACAGTAATGAAGAAAGGAGGGAGATAGAGGTTGTGGAATGTGAGAGAGGATAGGAAAGGAATGTCAATTAAGAGTTATTAGATAGGTATAACAGCTTTACTATTTTTTTTAAGTTGAATCGATTGAGACGTCGTAATATCATCACTTAAGATGTTTCATAGTCTTGCTGATTTCGAAAGAGGAACTGAGAAATTATAAATTACATATCTCTTATAGAAGTAAAAATAATCCAACTGTCGATTCGTTCATGAGAATTCAATTATCTGAATGAATCGACATTATTAAGCCAAGATGCGTGTATGAAGGAACATTTTGTATGGCGTAGTGGACTTTTTGCATGCTAATAACACCAACTAGATGCCTCGCAGCATATATGTTCCCATACATGGATTTACTCAGAATTCGGAGTAGAACATTTTATGTGAGTTTTGTGTGTGTGTGTGTCTGTGTGTGTGTGTGTGTGTGTGTGTGTGTGTGTGTGTGTGTGTGTGTGTCCCTTATAACTTTTGATCCGCTCAATTTATAGAGCCCAAATTTTCAAAATATATAAACAGTTATAGGCCTATAAAACTTTTATACTCAGAAGTGTAAATTTTTGTTTCAATCAGGGGTTATCAACTTTTGAAATTATAGTTAATTTTTCCATATATCTCAGAAACCATAATAGCTAGAACGCTGAAAATTATGGTATGGTATAAACATAGAAAAATTCAAAATCTCAAATTAATCATTTCAAAAAATTTCCATGGTTTCTCAAACATTTTTCATTAAGAAAAATATTTTTTTAATGATAAATTTATGAGTTTAACTGCCTATATTTCCAAATATTTTAAAAATATCGAAAAAAGCCGAAACACCCCAACTAGATAATTTAATTTTCTATAAAAATATGAATATTATACAAGTAAATCTCAAATTATTTTTAACAATTTTTATAAAAATTGAATTTAGTGACGACATCACTTCATACAATTTATATGGTAGTAGCCTATACACAATATGTAAGAAGACTTAATAGTTTGATACTTAAATAGTTTGGTACGTATTCTTTGATTATTCATACTATCGCCATCAACAGTTGGATCTCATGTGTTACATGCAACTATTATATTTAAATGTAGACGAACTTTGGTGAAATAGCATATTTCGATGTAGTGGGTCCGGTTCAATGGAATACGCACCTATGTATGTAAAAATAAATAGACAGTGAGACTGTATTTAAAAAAGAGAGGTTAACCCTTAAATGCATCTTGTTGTCATTTGACAACACGATCCAAACTATAATATTGCCGGCAAACGATTTTACATTGTGTATAGTTTTGAACTTTTATAGATATTAGAAGATTTCTTCCTTACTATGCTTGTGAAATCATTTGCATTTAACTTTTTGTAAGAAAATTATCTACAGTTGAATTTTTGATTTCTTTAGTTTTGATTTCTTATACATTGGTTGAATTTGAAAACTAGCTTTTGTTGTATTTTTCAAAACATCTTACTGTTAGAAAAATATTTATCAATAAAACACAGATATGTTTGTTCGATTATGATCTTTTTTTAAATATTTTATGTTTATTTATTATTTTATACCTACTTTTATAAATGTTGTCAATTGACAACAGTATGCATTAAGACATTACCAATATGTAATACTACAAGGACCATAAACCGTTTTGAAAAAATAAGGGAATATCTACATTTTAATGAAAAATCCACATTGTTGCCAAGGAGTCATTCAGATAATGATAGTTTACACAAAATTATGCCATTATACGATCAGCATAATGAAAAGTTTTTTTTTAATTCCTTTGGGACAAAGACTAAAATTAAAAAAATCAAAATTATCAAATATCAAATATAAAACAGAAGAAGGGGAAGGGGAAGATTGAGGGTCGTAGAGGGGTCTGAAGAAGGCAGCTTTCCTGATAAGAACTGTAGAGGAGCTGTTTCACACTGCACAGGACAGGGAAGCTTTTTCTATGGTGGACGTCAACGTCGAGGAGACCTGATATGACACAAGAAGAAGAAGAAGAAACAATATTTAACTGGTTGATTTTACAACAGTACTTACTGGCATCAGCGCTATGTAAATATGGGGCAGTTCAAAATGAAAATAAGCGTGACAGAGTTAGTTCCCATTCAACAAAGAATGTAGAAATTAGAAAGAAAGCGAGAAAATCAGTATTTCCACCATGCAATGTAATAAAAGATGGTATAGGGTACTGGCCAGCCTGGAATGAAAACGAAAATAGATAAAAAATTCCAGGATACAAATGATTTTCTAAAGTATGAGTGAGAAATGCTCAGAAAACTCTCTTGGAAAATTTTTTCTTATGTTTTAATAAGGACAAAAATTGTTTAAAACTTTTGAATACAAAATGGTACATACATACCATCATGCCATATCCCTTACGGGGTAAGCAGAGAGAACCGAGCGCCATACTCTTCTATTTTTTTTATCAATTTGTTTCTCACTAAATAAGTATTGTACCAATTTAACTTCGAGACTTCACGTTGCTCAGGTTGGTTGGTAGAAATTGCCTGTTTATTGCTATAAACCTGCCTTTGTACACATGTACATAAATTATAAAATAAAATAAAATAAATAAATAATTAAAAACATATTTTTCTAAAAACTCATTTAGTAATTAAGTGTTTACACATAGGTTAGTTTTAATTTATTATTATTGTTAAGCTTTCTTGTGGCAAAAATACAAAAAAAATGAAAAAAAATACACGTTCAACTGTGTTGTAGAATGAAAATTTATCGATGATCAGTGTTGATTGCTCATGAAAATATCGGCCATTTAACTCTTTCAAAATATTAGTTACCATTCGTGACTGAGTTCAGGCCTCACCTTCATTTCAAGTTAAATATAATTAAATTGAATACATCCCATTGTATTTATTCTTCCCAAAACTCACATGTTCATTTGTCAAACAACGTCAATAAGCGCCCCCTTTTGAACCATGTAATAATAATAACAAACACTCCTGTCACAATAACTGAAAACCTTTTCGAAGAATTCGGTTCAAATTAAACTGTCGAAAGGTTGTTCTAGGGGAGAACATTCAAATAATAAATATTATCCCGCCGCACCTTTGACCCAAAACCAAAATCGCTTTTTCAGAAAAGTGTCAAAGGTCTGAAGCCGGTAATATGTGAAGTAGCAATATGAAACAAAGGAAGCAGAGCAGCAGGAGGTGAAAACCTTCATAATAGACAGGAAAAGTCAGACGAGGATGATTGAGAAGACAGACAGACAAATGACAAATTTTATTTCATAAATTTTTTGCAAAGCAATTTTTATGACATTCGGGAAATGCGAAAAGCGAACCATTCACACGCAGAAGTGACATTATTATATGAACACATCAAATCGTTTTGCATACAAACCAATCAACCTAAAAACCCAAATTTGCGCTTTGCGCAGTTCACGTGATTTTTCAAGGTATTTTCCGATAACTGTAGCATCCTTTCTCGTACATGTCCTTAGATTGTTTAAGTTTTTCATGTTTCCTATTTTTAAAATATCATTCACATGTCGTCCCTTTCTGGGGCGATTTCTGCTATGAGGTTCGTATTACGGGAGTTATTATAACGTAAGAAAAAGTTGAGGTCTCGTATGCAGTATTCTCGCAGTACGGGACCTTACCTATTTCTCAAATAATTCCTCTTTACAGAATGCTTGCACTCTGTTGATGGGCAATATGCTTTTTTTAATTGTGTATATTTTTCTGTATATTTTAATAAAAAAATATTTTGCGGGGTAACCAAAGAGAACCAAACGCTGCACTTTTTCAATTTCACTGCATTCCCTTATTTCGCTCTCCACATTTTACGTAATTTAAGTATTTATAATTTTACCCACATTAATATATGTTAAAAAAATGTGTTATGCTTCCATTCGTAAGGTAATGCGCACCCGCATACCTGTCGTTAGATACCCCATATTTATGGTTAAACTGCTATGGTATGAATGAATGAATAAATGAAAAAAATAATGTATGTTGACACAGTAGTAGTTGGTACTACATTTCAATTAGTAACAATTCGAATGGAATGGACGTATTTCTCTCTTGAAACTAGTTGTGTATCAATTTTCAGCGATGAAGAGTAAACTTTTCGAGCTGTAACTATAAGTCAAATTCATCTGATGTATTATTTCATGTTAATTATTCATACCTTCCCGGCATATGTGAGGAAACCAGTGACAGACGTGTGGCTGAGCATACATCCATAAAGCACGACACGAGCGTGTATTCCAAAACACAAGCTACGTCTCCCCTACATATACAGGCTCAACATCCAGAATGGGTGGTCAGTGGTCAATCTAGATTGGCCTAAAGTCCCCGAAAGAATTGAATATGAGCTTTATTTCATAATCCTTAAAGCACTTTGTGGTATGGCTCCTACTTACCTCTCCGAACTGTGCATTCCGCTTTTAATAAATGACAGATAATCATCACACAGTTTTGCTTCTTCATCCATGGTTGGGAAATTAGTTGAAATAAACATGGTGCACAGAACTAATTTCGGTGATCGTGCGTTTGTTGTGGAAGGACCAAATGCATGGAATAAGTTCACATACACCCTCAGACAAACCAAAAATATTTCTTCGTTCAAAAAAAATCTAAAAACGCACCTTTTTCACAAATCTTACCAGAGCCAAAATGATGCAAAGTAATCAATTTTCAACGCCCTTGAAGTGAGATATTCACAAAAACGGCGCTATATAAATTATTCAAATTATATTAACATCATTGCTGAATAATGTGGGTTATTATTTTTCATGTTGTATTTTCGATAATCCAGCTCTTACACGATACCCGAAAACGACGAAAAATAGAATAGTGGAAGCACTGTTCTTGGCCGGCGCCCCACAATATTATTATTAAAATTTTAATAAAAACAAACATAGTTATACGTTATTATTTCTCAATAAAACATGTTTGTTTTAGCCAACAATAAACGCAAGTACTCGTGAAAGGAATTCGTTTAATAAATAATATTTTTCATTATTTTTTCTTTATAGCACAGTTCGTATTTGTTGGTGAAGTTTTCATCTCTATCCACGAGCCTTCAGGCGGCTTTCTTGCAAGGCAATTATTTCTCTAGTACTTGCCTCGATGAGAAGTGTATGAAAGAATCTCTATTTATATCTGAAGGTATACGACCAGTGAATGCGAATGACATAGATAATTTAAAGCAATGCTTAGTTTAGTATTAAATAAAAATAAACAAACATAAAAAATCTCGTTAAAATTTTCACCGTTTTTTTTAATATTTCAATAGAGACGAAGTTGGAATATTATAGGAGAACTAGTAACCCTAGGCACCAACATGACTGACGACCCGTCACCGGCTGGTCTATGTGATCACTTGCACAACGTTCACCAATTATGCCTTCTTAATGAGTTCCTTATCAATCCAATTTTTGAAAGCTCAGAAAATCTATTCGTTTGAAGAATTCGTTTGAAGAATTCGTTTGAAGTACACGCCGCTATGCATCTATAATATAGAGTTTTTGTAGCAGTTATAAATAGCGTTGAATACACCAGAATATGGGATACAGATTGAGATTTAGATATGATGTTGCTTCGAGGAATGTAGAACAAGTTCTTCCTTTTTTATATTCCTTATTTTCAGGTGAATTGTCACACATTCAAATATATGGAACTTTCAAAAACTACATTGATAAGCGAATTCAATAAGAAGGCATAATTGGTGAACGTTGCGCAAGCGCATAAAGCGATCACGTAAATCAGCCGATGACAGGTCGTAGCCCTGTAGGTGCCTCGAGTTCCTGGTTCTTCTATAATATCCTAACTTTGTCTCTATTGAGATGTTTAAGAGTTTGTCAATAGAACAAGTTGTTCGATCTGCTAATCCGCAATGTTTTCAAAAAAAGGAATCATTTAAATCGGATAATATGTCAAAAAATTACTATTGGTGAAGTGAAAATTGAAGAGTTTGATGAATCTCTGATGGATTCCATCGTCATATTTTGACGAAATTGAAAGTTAGATACCACCTTCTTAATGAAAAAAGAATCAATGAAATCGGTCAACGTGGTAAAAAAAATCACCGAACATAATATTATGAAAAAAATTAACAAATAACCTCCCTGTTTTTGGCAGGCGGTTAAAAAACACTTGAAGGTAAATTATTATCAATTATGATTACATTTTGACTCTCTACTGCTATAGAACGATGCACGAGTATAAAGAAAGTCACGCATGGAGCAAATCATTCATTCTTTCACAAAATCAAAATTGAAATGATTAACAACATTTGTAACTATGCCGTATTGTGTTTGCGATGCTCTTTGAGTAACACATAAAAATATTTGATGAACATAGATAACTAGTCTCTTTCTATGGTTCTGGAATAAAAATCGCGTCAGAGATTGGATTTATGACAGGTATTATGGCGAACATTAGGAGGTAGAGAGAATCAGGGCTATATCCTTCACATCCATGCGTCGTCGTGCATCATGCATTTATTCGAGTTTAAGCTTATTTATTTCAAAATTCGATTTTTGAAAACGGACCTGGTTAATCTGTTTTGTGTGAGCCCATATGTTTATTGAGGTAATGATTGTGAGTGCAGAAAGTTGAGATTGTGTACATATTTAGTGTGGAACGGGAATAATCACCTGGTTCATAATTGCATATAATTGTCACTAAAAATTGTAAACTGCTAGCCCTAAAACAGGATTTCCTAGTTGGCCAGCAGTAATCTACTTATTTTTGTCATTATAAATATATGTAGTGTGATAAAAGGTTAATAAATTTATTCATCCCATCTCGCTACAAAGTGGGGTTAATATCAAAGGGTGTGCTAGTGTTCATTACCTTATTAAAGTAATAACGACACATGTGTGTTTCTGTGAACTTCATTGCTGAAGAATGTGAGATGTTATAATAAAAATAAATGATGGCTTAGCAATGGGGTCTAGCACAAGTCCATTGTTTGCGGACATATTCATGAACAATCTTGAAAATAAGATATTCAACAGCAATGCTTTACTATTAAAATATGTATATTATTGGAAAAGGTATGTGGATGATGTGTTGTGCATTTGGACTGGTACACATAGACAACTCCAAATGTTTCTTAACTTTTTGAATAAACTCCATAAAAATATAAAATTTACTTTAGAAATTGGTAGTAACGGTAGTATAAATTTTTTAGATTTAAAATTATCCATCATAAATAATAAAATAGATTTTAATATATTTCGCAAAGAAACATTCACAGACATAATAATTCATAACACATCAAACCATCCCATCTCTCAAAAAGTTTCAGCATTTCACGCAATGTTAAATAGGTTATTATATATTATCTATACCTTTATCAAAACAAAATTATATTAACGAATTAGGATTAATTAAACAAATAGCAATAAATAATGGTTATACTAGTAAATTAATTGATAGCCTTTTAAACAAAAAAAATAAGAAAAAATATGACATAGCATACTTATACCCACATCAAAATGAAAACAATAAAAAATGGAGAAAAATATTATTTTGCAACAGAAAAATTTCAAACAGTATATCAAAAAACATTCCAAATAATATTCAACCCGCGTTTTATACAAATAACAAATTAAAAAATTATATTGTGAACAATAAAGATAAGGATAATCAAATAAAAAAGTCGGGAATTTATAAATTAAATTGTAAAGATTGCTCATCTTTTTATATAGGAAAAACAAGTAGAAATATAGAAACTAGAATCAAGGAGCATATGCGATGTATGAATAGTAATAATTACTCCGAATTTGCAAACCATCTACTTGAAAATAACCACACATTCGACATTAATCTAGGTTTAAAAATACTCCACAATAATTTAAGCAATAGACAGTTAGATAGTTTGGAAGTATTAGAAATAAGAAAGAATGTCAATCAGAAAAATACTATTGTAAATAGCCAAATACTTTTCCCCAACAATCCAATATTAAATATATTCCCAATCAACAGCGAAAAAACCCACTCCTGAATAAACCAATCATTTTATTGCAAAAACCCCCCCACCCTTTACCCCGCCTATACTACACCCACCTTGTTAGTTTAAGTCTATATTGTTCATTATTTCATTAGTATACTTTGTATCCTCCAGAGGAAGGGAACGTGGTTCCCGAAACATGTAGAGGTGTTATTCATTCATATTTTGAATAAAACAAGTGGTTTAAACAAAGTTATTTTTATTTTTATTATAATTTTAAAATGTTACCACAAAGTAAACAATCGTTTATCGAAGAAATGTGAGATGTTTTTGTTTCCTGTTGTATTTTCCATTACCTGGCTCTTACGAGACACCCGAAAACGAATTGACAAAATAATGGAAGCACTATTCTATGCCTCACAGCAAAATCTTCTTCAACTAGGATTATGTCCTGTTGTTTTCGGAATTTGATCCTGGTAGGTGGAATTCCACATGTCGTTCCATCATTTGGATGGTCTTCCGGGGGGTCTGCTATCTGCTGCTATCCTCACCACTCGGTCTGAACTTGTTCTCCCCATGTAATTTCTCCAGAAGCGTCTTCTTGCTCTATCAATATCATGTGACGCAAATTTGCTTCACTAGTAAGTTCGCGCAAACTCGCGACTTGTTTAGCTTGCAATGAAATTTTTATTTATTATTGTTATTCATTTTTTCATTTATTCATACAAACATTGATGACATTACAATAATTATTATATCTGCAATACTCCACTAGGTAAAAAATCTGTGCCAGGGCCAATGCATCTCGAGACAGTGACAATGTATTAGTTGTTGATGCCAACATCAATCGTACAAAAAAGTGATAATATCACCAACGACAATGGAAATAAAAAACAAATATTAAAAAAAAACAAAGTAAAAAAAAATGCACTAATATAATTAGAGCAAAGTATGGAGTCGAAAGCTATGGGTGGAAAATCTCATCTGCGTAGTGTCTGCCTGGTACTAAGAGCCATTCCTTTATTTTAGTTTTAAAAGCATGACTTTTTTCCGTTTGCTTATTTTTTTTGTCGAGCTTATTAAATGTTCTAGGAGCAATGACTCCAAAACGTCTCTGTGCAAACGAGGTTTTCATTATAGGCTCAGAGAAATTCAGTTCATTTGCTTGCCTAGTGAAACGCGTTTGCTGATTCCTTGTATGGAGAGTTATATTCTTATGGAATATAACTCTGCATACAATGTTTTATACAATGTTTTCGTGGATGGAGGTGTATGATGCTCGGTTCTCTCTGCCCACCTCGTCAGGGACATTGCGTGATGGTAAATAAAATGTGAATATAAACGTAGGTACCATTACTATGGAATAGTAATTTTTTATGATATTTTTCCGTTGTGATAGTTCAAAATAAAATATTATACCTACCTACCTTATATTATTAAATATGAATTTGACATGTTTGGTTTATTAATATTGATGGCCACATTTCAGAGAAAAAACGATTTCGTGTTGCTTCGAGTATAATTTTTTTATGAAAAACTGATATTGAACATGGGTGTGATGGAATTGGTGTGTCATTTATGGCTTGAAAAAACTAGAAACTTTTCATAATTTATGAGAAAATTCAATCAATTTTAAGAGACATTGGAGATTAATGAGTGCGCATCACTTTTACCAAATACACTGGAATACTTTTCAATCATATTATATAAATATTTCATATGCTAGTTCGCTCTCTTCAATATATATTATAATTGGTGCTTGACATACACATTGCTATAAGGGCCCCTAATAATTTAACATCATTATGGGAACTGTGGAAGGTAGAATATGACGGCCTTCATGACTCAGGTGGTTGTATATCCGACTCCTGAACTGCACTAGTCTTCTTTTTTTTATCCCATGTCAGATCCCCCGACTTCAGCTACAACTCTGTTTTAGACATCTCTGTCTTCGGCTAATCGCGACAATTCTTCCACTCTGTAGACTCCGGTCTATACCCTGATGATTCTTAGCCAAGAAATCTGCCTCTTACCCACACCGCACTACCCGTAAGTTTTCCTTTCGTGATGAGGTGTATTAAACCGTATTCATTGTGATGGAGAATGTGTTCAGAGTATGTCATCTTTCTCATTTTTATACTGGACAACAATTCATTTCCCACGCCCACTCTTTGCATCACTTCATAGTCGATGACCATATATTCATTTCCTAGGCCCAAGAATATATTATAACAAAATAATCCCGAACTTTGTCAACTAAATCTCCCCAAGTGGGAAAAACTTGGCAAAATTGACCATTGATAGAGGAAGAAATGAATCAGAAAAATACTTGACCTACATCATAATATATTATAACAAAATAATAATGCTTTAGACGATATTCATGGGACAACTTTCACTTACACACTTGATATTCACTATTCTTTCCATATTACTACTTATAACATTCACTACAAACATCATGACATGCATCATGACAAAAATTAATAAAAAATAGTATCACCTCAGAACAGACCTAGGCCTAGTGAGGTGATATATTCCATACAACTTTATTAAACTGTTTATAATGTAGTACCAAATGTGTATATTTATAATGTTTAAATTTATTTTTGTAATAATGTGTATTTTTCCAGAAATAAAAAAAAATATCTCTGCATGGGATTTGTAATATTCTGCGACGAAGCCTCGTTTCGAAATTCGGCTAATTGCAGTTGCTTTTACTGTCCATGTCTCGACTCGACTTCACAGGTAGAAGTTTTTATAATAAGTAGGTATGGTTGATGGTATTCGAAGTTATTCCTGGACCATGAAAAGAAACTTCTTTAGAAAGATCTTACATTGATATGGTTTACAGATAGCAAATGATTTAAATATGGATATTATTTAAAGTGTATGTAATGATTCAGAATTCTCTAAGTTTTTTAAACAACTTCTTATTGGGTATTTTGTAGAGTGTTGATTATATGTTTTTGATTCATGGTAGTTTTGTATGTATTTACTACAATAAATACAACTCGATAGTATTGTTAACGGTATATAGCTAGCGATTGTTACAAACCCCGATTTATTAGTTCAATCGACACCAAATTGATATCATTTATGAAGTTTGACTAACTCTGAGCTCGAAGAACAATTTCAAAGCTTTCAAACAATTCTGTCATAGATATGATGCCATATTCTTACCTACCGAATAATATTGTCATTCCAGAGATATTTGTAAAGTCAACGAGTATGAATTTTCAATTTAGATTTGCCAATTGAACTTTTTTGCACCCCAGTACAGAAATTGCTTCAGAATGCGGCTACATGAGTGTACGAAAACTAAAGAATTAATTAAAAGACACCTTTAAAATAATGTCAACAACAAAATATCATATTATGTGAAATTTATATTTAGCAGAAATAGTCGGTCAACTGGAAAGTGTGATGGTCGGTCCTGATTAACAATTCCAACAGAAAATCGCCATTATGACATGTGAACCTATTGCAAAAAAAATCAACAATCATTTTTCTGAATTCCTATTCCACAAACGAGTTTTTGAAGTGAATAAAAAATGGCCAAGATTACCTACCGGGGTGTCTTTAACATGATGTTGTGTGTCTACATATTTAAATTGTATAATTTAGGGAACATCTGTGACACGTACATACATTTAATTGATCCCTTCAGCAGATAAAGCTGAAACTGTATAACTTTTGGGATTCACCTCGAGGGGTTTTGTTTATCTGACAACTATTGGCAAATAACAATATGTCCAAATAACAAGACATTTCGATAAAACAAATTGTGATGCCATATATAATTTATACAAGGATTTAGTGACAAATGCACACAGGGAACGTGCCCACGTGACAACTGTACACAGGAATTGTGCACACGTAACAGCTGCACACAAAACGAGTGGGCACGGAAGCAATGGGAAATCATTCATTTTTGATAAGATTTCACAAATATATTTTGACGCGTTTCCAAAAGCGCTGTAGTAAAAATTAAATCTGAATTTCTTTAGAAAAACACAATAATTCTTCTTCTTCTTCTTCAGCCTGTTATTTTTCATTCATTCACATAGGCCTCCCCCTTGATTCTCTACAACTCCCTGTCTTGGGCACACTGCATCCATCTCCCTCTGGCACATTTTTTGATGCTAACGCCTCTTTAACGCCTCTTTAAAAGGGGGGGAAGGGGTGATGGCAAACGAACACCTAGCCGACCCAAATGTCAACCTCACCTGCACGCGGTCCCCCCTACTAGACAACTAACGAGGCTCTGACGACCGAGTATCGGCGGTATAACCGTAACATCTGCGCAGGCTTAAATCCCTGTGTCATATAAGGAAGGAGATCCTAGAAGAACCCCTGTACCAACCCGCAACTGGACAGCGTGGTACAGAGCTACATAATATTGTAGCAGTCCAAACAACCTTCCAAACTAAGAACCATGATCTCGAATTGTAAAACAAAACTACCCCAGGTGAGTAGAGTTAACAACTCAGAATCTCACACCGACGCAACACCGGTCAGCCCCAAGGATTCTGGGGGGGGCAGATATTCGAAAAACAAAAGCAGAACAAACATTGCAATAGCAACATACAATATACGTACTATGAGACAAGAAGAGGATCAGATCAGACTGGAAAAGGAGCTACAAGCCATAAAATGGGATATTCTCGGAATCTGTGAAACCAGATTAAAAGAGGAAAAGGCAACCACACTCTCATCCGGCCATATTCTCTATCAAAATAATGCAGAAGCTTCAGTAGGAGGAGTGGCATTTCTGATTAACAAAAATATCAAACAGTATGTAACAAAGATGAGTACTGTATCCAAGAGAGTCATATACATACTTCTGAAACTAAATAAAAAATACACAATCCAAGTAATACAAGCATATGCCCCTACAAGCACATCAAACGATGAAGACATAGAACATTTTTATGAAGACATTACAAAGGCCAGAAGATCAGAAAAATCTCAACTAGTAATTATTACTGGAGATTTCAATGCAAAGATCGGAGAGAAGAAGCTAGGAGATTCAGACAATATTGGAAAGTTCGGGCTGGGGAGCAGAAATGAAAGAGGCGAAATGTTGATGGATTATCTACAAAGCGAACAATTATTCTGTACGAATACATTCTTTAAGAAACAACCACAAAGAAAGTGGACATGGAAAAGCCCAGACGGTAGAACAAGAAATGAAATAGATTTTATCCTTACAAATGCTAAAAGATACTGCAAAAATGTCTCAGTGCTTAACTCTTTTGACACGGGAAGTGACCATAGACTCGTAAGGGCTTCATTTAGCATAAATACTAAACTAGAAAGAGCAAAAATGATAAATAAGAAGAATGGTCAAACACTTTCCACGGAATTGCTAAGAAGACACCAAACAGAGTTTCAAACCACTATCAAAAATAAACTCGAACCAATAGATGCGCTTCATGACATGGAAATAAATCAACTATCTGACAAGGTGACATCTACCGTTCATACTGCAGTTAAGAAAATCTCCTTCAGACAGAGAAAAAATAATGAGAAGTTGTCTCCCGATACAATTAGTCTATTAGAAAAGCGAAAAACTCTATGCAGAGATACAGATGAATATAAAAATCTAAACAAAACCATTCGAAGACAAATCAGAAAAGATATCAGAAAATTCAATACAAATTGCATCACAGAAACTATCGAAAGAAATAAGAATATGAAAGTCCTAAAATCAAATTTGTGCTGCAGCAGGCAGAATATAACAAAGATAAAGAACAAAAATGGGGAAACTATAAATGATACGGAGTCTATAGCTAAAGAAGTGAAAGAATTTTACAAAGAACTATACTCTTTCAGGCTAAGAAGACCTGAAGCAGAGAATAATAATATATTAAATGCGGGATCCGAAGAGATACCAGAAGTAAATCTAAATGAAATAAACATAGCATTGAATAACATGAAAAATAATAAAGCACCTGGAGAAGATGGGATAACTAGTGATATGCTGAAGATTGGAGGCAGTGAATTGAAAGAGGCGGTACAAATATTGTTAAATAAATGTCTAGAACAAGAAGTAATTCCAGATGACTGGAAAAATGCCGAAGTTAAGTTGCTGTTTAAAAAAGGTGACCAAGGGAATTTGGAAAACTATCGGCCGATTAGCTTACTCCCTCACTTATACAAACTGCTGACAAAAATATTGACAAACCGTCTTACTCCAAAATTTGACTTCTACCAACCCGTAGAACAGGCTGGCTTCCGTAAGGGTTTCGGAACCACAGATCATATTCAAACTTTGCGTTTACTTATAGAAAAAGCTACAGAGTATAACATAAAAATTCATATGGCTTTTATAGACTATCGTAAAGCATTTGACTCTCTAGAAACCTGGTCAATTTTAAGTGCTCTTGAAAATGCTAGGATTAATTCTAGATACATAAGATTGATTAAATATATTTATGAAAATGCTACTATGGATGTAAAAGTGAACGAAAATCTGAAAACAGAAAAAATCAAAATCGAGAAGGGTGTAAGACAGGGTGATACGATATCCCCAAAACTATTCACACTGGCATTAGAAGATGTCTTCAAAACATTAAACTGGAACAATAAAGGCATTAAAATAGATGGCACATATTTAAATCACCTCCGTTTTGCAGACGACATAGTAATAATAAGCGAAGAATTGTCTGAACTGGAAGCTATGGTAGCAGAATTATATGAAGCCTCTAGAAAAATCGGTCTGGAAATGAACATAGACAAAACCAAGATATTGAGTCCAACTTCACACAGTATTTGCATTGGAAATAAGACTATTGGTGCTGTTGAAGAATACATATACCTTGGACATAAAATTAAATTGGGTAAAGAAAACCAGACCGCCGAACTGCCAAGACGTATAGGACTGAGTTGGGCTGCTTTTGGAAAGTTGAGGTACATATTCGGTAACAGGGAAATTCCGAATAACCTTAAAGCCAAAGTGTACGATTCTTGTGTTTTGCCAGTGACAACATACGGTCTCGAAACCATGTCACTTACTGCCAGAAGCCTCCACAGACTTAAGTGTACTCAACGAGCAATGGAGAGACAAATGTTGGGCGTATCCTTGAGAGACCGAATAAGAAACGAGGAAATAAGACGCCGGTCAAAGGTCACCGACATTGCAGAAAGAGTGGGAAGGCTGAAGTGGCAATGGGCAGGTCATGTGGCAAGACAGAAGGATGATAGATGGACCCCCAAAATTCTGAATTGGAGACCCTATCATAATAGAAGGGGTGTAGGGAGACCACAGAGGAGATGGACTGATGACATTGTTGAACTGGTGAGACATGGGTGGAAACAGAGCGCCCAGGACAGAGATAAGTGGAAAATTCAGGAAGAGGCCTTTATCCAGCAGTGGAATGAAAGAGGCTGAAAGAAGAAGAAGAAGAAGAACGCCTCTTTGGCTTGTTCTCGGTCGCCATTCCAAGATCTTTTTGGTCCATCGTGAATCCTGGTATCTGGCAATATGCCCAGCCCAGCTCCACTTAAGACCAGCGACCCTTTCCGCTACATCGGCTACTTTGATTCTTTCTCTTATCAAGACATTCTGAATTCTGTCCCTTATTAAAATACCCAGCAACTTTCTCTTCATAGTTCTCTGTGTCACTAACACCTTGTTGTTAGGACCGATGTTTCCATTCTAAATATAAGTAAGCACTATTACAAACAATAATTAACATTTTAAATTAATAATCTAATTTTGAACTCATTTGCAATAGATGTTTGGAGGTAGATGTTAAAACAATAAATCTTTTGAACAAGCACATATAATCTTGATTATAATCCTGATAAATAATCCTTTTAATTAAATAATAAACAAACATATACCCCCAAAATATTACATAATTAAATACTACTCTTTTCGTGACTTTAAAGCTTCTTCAGAATAATATATTTTTAAGACAGTTATTGGCAAATATCTTGACAATTTTTGGCACAGTAAGGGGAGGTTTGCGAATCTATCAATCAAAAAAAAAATGTGTTCAGCGCAGCCGACGCCATTATTCATGATGTAAGCAGTCACTTTACCTCGAAAGTTGCCACTTTATTCATTTCTCAATGTTTTTTACAGTATGTAATGGTTGTGTGTAATATTTTATTTTATTTTATTTATTTTGGTAAAATAAACACGATTAAACCTGTAATTATTCTACACGATTAATATTAAAAAATAATTACATCACTGTGTTTAAAATTACAAATTAAAGTACAAAAATTATTCATTCATTCATACCATCACGGCATATCCCACAATGTGGGGTAACCAGCGAAAGGTGTGCGGGTGTGCATTGCCTTATAAAAGGGAGCACAACACATATGTGTATACCCACACACCAGTCTCGTTTCACCTAAAAAGGCACTACATTCAGAATGGGTGGTGAACCTCATTGCTGAACTATGTGAGATGTTATATAAGAATAGTTATACTGTTAATTAATTAGTCGGTCTTCGTGGCTCAGTTGGTAAGATATCTGACTGCTGAGCCAAAGGTCCCGGGTTCGATCCCCGGTGGAGTCACAATTTTTAATTGTGTTTTCAGTTTGGATCTCCGAGACGATTAATATCGTAAGTCATTCAGAATGGGTGGTGAACTTCATTGCTGAACTTGGTGAGATGTTATTGTTGCCTGTTGTATTTTCGATTACCCGGCTCTTACGGGACACTCGAAAACAGTAATAGAAAACAGTGGATGCACTATTCTAAGCCGGTGCCTCACAGCTAACGTACAAAAATTAAAATAAATTAAAGCATACAAGGTAGTAGGTCATTCGCTTGTTTACAAAAATATACACCGAAGTAGGTAGGAAACGAAACACCAAAAAAATTATGTATGTCCAATTAATTTGTTTGCAATTTCTCTCTCTCTCTCTCACTGTGTCGCTTTCCTCATGAGGCTGAGGATTGTGAGCTTCTTTACATTTTGCTTCGACACAATGCCGCCTGTATCACTCCATATTGTATAATTTATGTTTGTACAAATTAATTTTGTACAATTTTTGTTAGTGCAATTTACACTGGAAAATAATCTGGTTAGTATTATATTATATAAATTGGTACCAATGTTTGTCGGTCCGATCTGAAGTTTTCTGGATTATCTTAAACCATGGACCCGCTTAGCAAAGGTCCGAAATTGTTACGGGAATTGGAAACCTTTCAGTTCTTAGGGATAGATAAAATCTACAAATTTACAGAAATTTAGATAATATTCCAAATAGATGGAGTAAAAGTTTAAGAAAACTTTCTCCGGGTATACAATCTGACTTTACATCGGCTGAGAGATATAATTTGATGTCTATAGAACTTTAAATTTCTATCGTAAGATATCATTTAATGACTTTAACAATTGTTTTAATTTTAATTCATTGATAAGTAGCTGTTTGAGTTCCAAAATCGTTTATTTAATTTTACCTGGGATATTAAAATAAGCATTTTCATTTATTTGATAAAAAAATGTAGTTTAATTAATGAAATTTAAGTAAATTATAGTATCTATGTACCTACATAGCTGCAACCTATAAAATATTCAAGGAATTAAAATAAATTATTTACTAGTTGCATGTAACACATGAGATCCAGCTGTCGATAGCGATAGTATGTACAGTTGAAGAATAAGTACCTACCAAACTATAAACCAATAAATCCAAATTATTGAATATTTTAAGATATTTTGTTATAAATTTATCATAAAAAAATGTTTTTCTTGATAAATAATGTTTGAGAAGATCTGGAACTTTTTTGAAAAAACACATTTGAGATTTTGTGTTTCTCTATATTTATACCAATTTTCAGCGTTTTAGTTTTTGTGGTTTCTGAGATATGTGGAAAAATAAAGTAAAAATTCAAAAGTTGATAACCCCTGACTGAATTAAAAATTCATTGTTTTAAGTATAAAAGTTTTGTAGGCCTATAACTGTTTATATATTCCAAAATTTTGGGCTCTGTAAATTGAGCGGATCAAAATTTATAAGAGAGGGGACACACAAAAAACATACAAAATTTTCTACTTCAAATTCTGAATTCATCCATACAATATAGAACATACATATATGCTACGAAGCCTCTAAGTTGGTGTTTTTGGCATGCAAAAAGTTCACTACATCATAAAAAATGTTCCTTCATACACGCGTCTGCCTGGTTTTAAACTGCCGATACCTTTAAGAAAATTTCATACATTCTCTTGAACGAATCGACACACAGTTGGATTAATGGATTAATTTTTTTTGTCTATTTTGTGTGTTATTGATGACATTTTTGTTTACTATGTGTATTATTGATGACATTTTTGTTTACTGTATGTTATTAATGACATTTTTCTTTATTGTGTGTGTGTTATTGATGACATTTTTGTTTACTGTATGTTATCAATGACATTTTTGTTCATTGTGTGTGATATTGATGACATTTTTGTTTACTGTATGTTATTAATGATATTTTTCTTTATTTTGTGTGTGTGTGTGTGTGTTATTAATGTCATTTTTTGTTAACTGTGTATGTTATTCATGACATTTTTGTTTATTGTGTGTGATATTGATGACATTTTTCGTCATACAAACAAAATCTGTTTTCCCTTAACTTGGCAACTAAAAGAATATTCTGTATAGAATGAAATATTTTATTTTGACTACAAATTTTTACACTAGAAAAATGACAAAAAATTTATTTAATTTTACGATCATTTTTTTTTATTGCTAACGCGATTTCCATTCACAGGTATCGCTCAATATTGAGCATCGTCAGACCATCTATAGATACATTAAAATAGAGAATATGAATAAAAGAAAAGGAAAATAGAATACCCAAAAGACATTAAGGTAGGCAACATGGGGAGAATGAATGAGGAACGCCTGAAGAAGAAAATATACATTGCGGACAGGAATGGAATTAGAGGTCGGGGCCGCCCAAGGAAGGGATGGCACGTCCATGTGAACGGTATTTTGTAAGATGGAAATGTCAGAAGCATGAACAACAGACGATGTATGAATGTCGACGAGGCGATGAATGTGTGTCAAGATAGAAATAAGTGGCGTTTGGTTCTCTCTGCCTACACCGCGAGGGACATGGCGTGATGGTATGTATGTAAATTAAGGTAATTAAATTAGTACAATAAAATATTTAATGAAGTAAAATAATGAATTTATAAATATTGTATTAAAAGGACAGCAAATATAAAAATTTTCGAAATATTTTATTGGTTAGGGATCTAGTCAATAAGTACCTAATGGAAAAATTTCGATATACCCATTTTTTTTAAACTATAAAGTAAGAATCTTAAGGTAGGCGCGCATGGAAGCTAATTTCATCGGCCGATTAATTATCGGTGAGCTACAACATACGAATTACATGTAAGAGCGCGCATGAAAGCTAACAGAATCGGCCGATTTTAAAATCTGTGACAAGACACAAAAAAAGATCGGCCGATTTTTTGTAACCAATACTGTTGTATGAGAGGGCGCGCATGGCCCATGCTCACCGATAATTTAATCGTTTGAGTGCAGTAGATCGAGAAGTACGTTGTCAGTGCTGCCAAACAAAATGTCAGAATACATGGATGAAATAAATATTGATTCCGAACAATTAATTATATAATGTTGAAGCATGTCCTTCATTGTATGATAAAAAATTAAGCGAAATATTAATAAATGGTTGGGAACAGCTAAATCATAATAAAAGAACTGAATTGGGTAAGTTATTACTTAATTGATTAATAGTTACATAGGTAATTTAATAAATATTCCACTTAATGAATAAAAAAATCCATAATTTCTAATCATATGTAGGTAAGTATATTAAAACTTGTAAATATACATAATGTATTTTAAATATATGAATGTTGACCGCCGTGTTATTTCCAATCGTACGATTCTATAAGCTTCCATGCGCGTTAGAACCGATCGGCCGATTATTATCGGCCGATAAATTAATCGGCCGATAATAATCGGCCGATTAATTTTAGCTTCCATGCGCGCCTTACCTAAGTAATTCGACATACTCATTTTTTGAATAATTATATAGAGAGAATCTATATATTCCTCTCTCTCTCTATCTTGTATTCAAAATATTCTCTGTCAACGGTTTTTGATTAAACGTAATTTATATGATTTGTTTGCTGTTTTTCATGAGCATCATATTGTACATAGTTCTCTATCATAACAGAATAACATTAATATATATTCACAAAGTTAAAATAATATATAAAAGATAAATATCAAATAATACTAGATACCATAAAGAGTATATGTATTACCAATCTGATGAGCCACGTTTGTGTTCATTTGTACATTTTACAAACAAAATAAACAAGAGTACCTACAGTACCTACGTGTGTGAATATTGTAAATAATATTGTTTGTATACCTTAAGTAAACACAAACGATTGTGCTCAGTTTAGTAATGATAATTATTATGTAGGTACTTACTGTACCATTACCAAGACCAGTGTTAAATAAATTGCGTTCGATTTCATATAGTGAAACATGTCATGCTGTTTGCTAAAATTTTACTATTTAGTTTATATTACAAGATTCATATTTTTAGAAAGTTTCATTATATTATATTGATTTTCCACTACTATGGAATATGGACACATATCTTCTATATCCTTTTCCACGGTGTAAATACATGTTCTATGTATAAGACAGTCAGTGAGGATCGATGAGAATTGATTGAGGATTATCCATACTAAATAAACTGCAGATAGTGGATTCTTACAACTACCTCGAGAGGGGCGTCGTAATGGGGCGAGCTTGTCAACTCCTCTACAGGATTTTCTACCACCGAAGCCCTTCGATCTGCCCAAAAACGTCCTACTTGGAGGCGGACCATTCGGCGAGTGATTGAGTATGCCCCCCTAGCGCAAAATTCTATAAACATCGATGCTCGTTGATTGGTCGCTAGGAGGAATATGTATCAATCTGACAGGGTGATCGCTAGACGCTATGCCACCATCCTCAGACATCAGGCCGAAGGAAAAAAAGAATAGTGCAGAATAAAAAGAAAATTTAATACTCTCAGAGTTTTTCAGAGACAACTTTTCATCTGGTAATAGCAAAACGTTTTTATATCGATAAAACCATAGAGTAGAAAAAATAAATTATATCTTAGGAATTGAAATCAGCTCCAAATTGATGTATTTCACAAATATGGTATTAATAATTTGAAATATTTTCAATTAGGTACATCACGACAAAACTCAAAGTAGCTACACACTCGTAATACATGATACCTGTTGAGAAATTGATGTGAAAAATGCGCTTGAAAATATTGATTTCGTAATTTAAGAATCGTGAGATGGTGGAAATTATGTAGGTAGAATTGTAATTTCCAACATTGAAATATCTCACATCAATTTCAATGGTTAAAATGACTTGAATGGGAATATTGGGGAATTGGCAGGATGTGAGCCATTTATTTTTTTACTTATATTTGTGGATGGATCAGGTTAAAGTTATGAAGATATGTGGATGAATGTGAAAATCAAAACTTGGTGAATACCTACTGGAATACAATACATAAATAACCGTCTCCTTCTTCTGTTACATCCCACCATGGATTCAAAAATATGTTGCAGTGAAATAAAACCAATCTCGGATATAAATTTCCAGTTTCCATAAGTTCCCTTCACAGCTGAATAAACGTATTCTAGAGAATTGTATGGAAGTGCATTCCACGCCATTGGACTACGATTATAACATTGGAATGCCGAGTAAGGGATATCATCTCAACGGGTTATACAGAAAACACATTTATTTTCATTTTACCAAACAATATTTTTATTTTATATATTTATGTAGGTACCTACTACAAATCAATATTCGAAAATAACAAAATACCCTTATTTACTATGGCAGCCATTAAGTAATCGTTTCACACCAAGCCAAGTAATGTGTAGCGGCAAGTATATGATATTAGTAGGTATATTATGAAACATAAGAAAAAGGCAAATTAAGACTTATTATGATATATTGCAATTCGAAATAAAACTCTTGCATGGAATTAAAGAATACATTTTGTGATTAAAAATTTACTAACAATAATTTCGAGGTGAAACTCATGACATAGGTATACTATACCAGTCCTGGCCGCGTATCTACCTTTCCGTGTTGATTAGGAGGCAAGTACAACCTCGAATTAGGCACTGGTTTGTTGCGTTAATGTACTTAAAAACTCGTGTTGAATTCAAGGCACGTGTCCTCCAAATGCATACGGTTTAGCAACGTATTAACAGGAACAGTTTGCGTTGCTAAACCGTGCGCGTTTGAAGGACACGTACTTTGAATTCAACACGAGTTTTTAAGTGCAATAGCGCAACAAACTACTGCCTAATTCGAGGCAGTACTTGCCTCCTAATCAACACAGAAAGGTAAATACGCGCTATGGGCTAACTGCGGCACGCCGTTTGTTTCAATACGGCCCACGAGCAATAAGTGTCAAAAAATTAAAAATATATTAATATTATATAAAAAAAAACACAATTAAAAAAAAACCTCGCTATGCGTCCATTGTTTGATTTGATATGGCGTAAAAAACTGAAATTTTCTCGCTGCGCGGATGGTTACTTCTACATTTTTATGAAACACAATTATGAAGGAATTAATTTTGCGTTATGAGGGAGGATAGTTTTTTTTCAGCGGCCCGACATTCACTTTGAATTTGGTCATTTGTCCCAAAAGCTTGCCCGCCCCGGATCTCTATTGATAGCTTGAAGCGAAAAAGAAAATAGCTTTAATATGAGGGAATGTAAGTTCTGAAATTTAAAATAGACTTGTGAGTAAATAAAAAAGTTGAACATACAATCAAAATTGTAGAGGGGAACAAAAAATACAGTGTGCCATTTAGGATAGTGATATATGCTATCAGTGTGGACGTTGTTCATCCAAAGTTGTTTGTGTATTCAGCGAGATTATTGTCTATAGATAAATAACTGAAGTTTCCATATTGGATGATGAACTGAAATCCAATTTTGATGAACGATATCTTGTACAGGACATAGAGGACGGTAAACATGGAATGGTTCAGCGGCTGGCAGTGGACGTTCATTGTTTATTAATTCCAATATTGGATCGGAAAATTGAGTACAAATATTGCGACAGCCTCCAGATATGATCAGTCTCCCATTGTTCGAGATTCCCTTATTGTCCGACAGCGAATTCACGTTGATAATTGGATGGCAATACACAGTAACGAGGTTCATCACGGAGAATGGTCGATTCAGAAAGTTTGTTGTATCGTACTTTCATAATCCAGGGAAATGATTACAGACAAATCTGTGACAAACACTATCCAAGGCAATACAACAAAGTTTAATTTCAAATCATTTTAGAAAAGGACTTTGTGCAAATCGATAATATTTCATTGGCTAAGTAGTGATAATGTTAGAATATGAAGTATAAATCGATATTATTTCATCGGATAAGTAGTGATAATGTTAGAATATGAAGTATAAATCGATATTATTTCATTGGATAAGTAGTGATAATGTTAGAATATGAAGTATAAATCGATATTATTTCATTGGATAAGTAGTGATAATGTTAGAATATGAAGTATAAATCGATATTATTTCATTGGATAAGTAGTGATAATGTTAGAATATGAAGTATAAATCGATATTATTTCATTGGATAAGTAGTGATAATGTTAGAATATGAAGTATAAACGCCTTTGTATGGTACAAGATTATACCAAGGGGGTTATTACCTAATTTACTTGACTTCACAAGGTAATCATTGATATTTTCTGAATGTCTCAGTACTTTTTCATTGTTGTTTCAATTCTGAAAAGTATTATTTCTCATATTAATCTCATGGGTTTGAGCTTTAAATATAATTAAAAAAATTTAAACAAATATTTATATTTTCCTAATATTCGAGTAGTTAATAATATAAAAAAACACTAAAACTGTATATGTATATGTACAATATCAGTATCTGAGCAAAACATAATTCCTTACATATGTAGATAAACTGTTATAAATTCTCACATGTTGAGGGAAAAATAAATAAATAAAAAAAAAAAACAGCGTGCCGATTGTGATTCTTTTATCGCGGCAATATACACAAGTTTTTACACTACATGTATTTCTTATAGCAGATCGTAATTTTGTTTTCCGCGGACACTAGCCAGTGTAAACTTCCGCGCATTATGTCGAGAAAATATCCGTTCGCCGATTGTAACGCGGTATTCTGATTGGAGCGAAATACGTATGACATTCGACAGGTGAATTTATTCGCAATGTTGTCTGTCTGAATAGGCTGAACTTAATCGTTCTGTATCTAACATAAAAAATTTTTTGTTTTTTTTTTAAATCAGGATTTATATTTTGATGTTGCGGTTAAACTGCGGAGTTAAATCGTTTTTCATAGAAAAACTTTATATAATCGCTACCTACTACCTACGTATTATTAGAATGCTCGCTTATGTAGTTAGCCCTATTGTCGTATGTTTTCACAACTCTATTGTTATTTACAGAATAATTTCTCGCACACAAATGAGCAGGACAATGAAATGAGGTAAGAATAAAAACTAGACAAAACGGCTCAAATCATTGTTTTAACAGCGCACACAATTTATCTGCTATCTGTCTCTCATTGTTTTTAATTAAAAAGGCAACTTTTGATAAAAAAAATATTATGGGTAAAGCTATTGTATACAAGAGTCCTGATTTAGTTGACAGACTAAATCAGGACTCAGTTTGAATTCTGTGTATATACATTCGGTTATATCTCAAGACGGACGTTCAACAGCAGACATCAAAAGCCGAATCAACAAGAGTCGCCTTCAATAAAAGATCAACAATTTTTGAATCCCCTAATATTTCCATCAAAATTAGGAAAAATTTAATAAAGACTCTTGTCTGGAGTGTACTGCTATATGGCTGTGAAACATGGACCATCAGCCAACGCGAAACGGGACGTTTGTCTGCGTTTGAGATGTGGTACTACAGACGCATGGCTAAAGTTCACTGGTCAGAACACATCAGCAACGACGAGGTAGGTACTAAGCTGGGTTGGAGAAACAAGGCATATTATGAAAAGAATTGCCGAACAGAGAGCAAATTGGATAGGCCACAACATCCGGCGCCCAGGCCTGCTTTTTACCATCCTCGAAGGAATGATTGATGGGGGCAACTGTAGAGGCCGCCCCAGTAACAACTATATAGACCAGATAATCGATGACAAGCGCTGCAGCAGTAACAAAATGATGAAGATACTGGCGGACGATAGAGTTAAGTGAAAAGATCGAGTGTTTGGTGCAGACCAATCTTAGGATTATGACCCAGAAGAAGAGATACATTATTCGGTTCACTTTAAAGAAAAAAATAATTAAAATATAAAGAACACTGTTTTTTTTCATAAACGAGCATAAAAACATATTAAATTATGAAACCTTAGCGCCTTCGCTTGACACAGCTGTAAATGTACGTATAACAAACGAACTTCAACTTTGAATAACTTTGCACTACAATTCATTAAAGAGCTGTGTCAGAGAAACGAGCTAACTGGGAGGCATCTCACACTTCGGTCTTCTGAATTACAGAGTAACAACTTCCTAAGAGAGTTAGGATAGAGCCAAAAAAGCGGCTTACTATGATCGATGCTTTATTGTGAGTGGTCCTATAAAGTGACATGAATAGATTACCTCCAGATGTCCGCAATGCACAAAGCAAGAGCACTAACTCTAAAGGACTGAATTCAGCTTTGTTTCGTAGAGCAACATAAGACAATATAAGCGCCCTTGGAATGACCCTGAATCATTAAACGGCGCCATATAAATAATTTATTATTATTAATATAGAAATATTATAAAAATGGTCTTGATTATGCTCATTAGCATAATAATATGCTTCTTATACCTACAAGGTGTCTCAAAAGAAAGTTTATATTTGAATTCAGAGCGTTATGTGGAGATGTTAGACGACTTCTTGGTGCCTGAACTGCAAAACTTTCCTGGCTCAAACCAAAGAACATGGTTCCAGCAGGACGGAGCAACGTCACACACGTCCAATACATCTCTGCCACGAGTTCGAGAAATTTTCACAGGCAAATTGATCTCCAGGAGAGGTGACATAAATTGGCCTCCACGTAGTCCTGATTTAACCCCTGTGGACTTTTTACTATGGGGTTATCTTAAATCTACAGTTTACGCAAGTAAACCGACTTACCTGGCGCATTTTGAAGAAAATATCCGTCACGAAATGGTAGCCATCACTGAGTCCACCTGCCGAGCCATCATACGTAATTTTACTATTCGATTAAATGAGTGCTGCGAACGCGAGGGTCTACATTTGGACAATAAAATTTTTAAGAAATAAATTTCCAAATTGTGTTCTTTAATAATTAATAAATATTTTTTCTATACACGGCTTACTTTTTTTTAATCGTGTTAGCGCCGAAATTGCCGAATTGCAATTCGGGCTATAAAACGAAAAAAAGTGGACTGTACAATTAATCGAGAATTGAAGAAGATAATTATGTTTTTAATAATATTGTCACAGGCTATGCGATAAATTGAGTCTTCAATTTGAGCATGTGCGACTGCCGGTAAAAAGGAAAATGAAAGGATTATGAAATAGGACTCACCAAATATTCAGTTCGCCTCCGTTCACTTTGCACTGAGAATGTTGCACTGAAAATTTTGTTAATTTACGATGCGACGAGGTGTTTTGGGACGAACGAATTTGTATATGAAATAAACGACATCGAGAGACGACTAGCGACTGTGCTTGCGACTGTGCTTGCGACTGGCGACCGACTGATTGGCCTTGAAGGTTGGATCAGATATTTACAGTGGTATGGAGAGGTATGGAGGGGAAGGGCAGTTCGTGCCATTACGCTGATAAATGATGACTTGCATTGTATGGCCCGAGATTACAGTTGGCCCTTAAATCGTTGGATTTGGTAATCCAAGTTAAAAGTTTAGGGAAGATTAAATTTCATTCGCGTATTTCAGTGCAAAATGAAACGTCAGTTACGTAATCTTCAACTATAGATATATTTTACGTGTTTCTATGGTTATTGTCTATAACGCATCTGTCAAAATAGTAATAACCTTAAATGATACGTGACGCGAAGCTGTGACTAAATATTATTTTATTATTATAACAACACATTATTTTATATCATGTTACTTTTCCAATTTTTTGATGTTTTTTTTAATTAAAATCAAACATTGTAGTGAAAAAATGTCATTGAATATGTACTACGTACGTAGTACTACAATGCTAAATGTATGTACATTTTACAGATGGATATGGGACTAAGTGATAATGGTAAAATAGTGTCTTATGTAGAAAATTTAAGAATACACATTATATATATATATATAGAAACAGGATGGATCAATTTAAAAAGTGGGATGAAAAAACATCGCAAAAAAAAAGTTGCGTGCCTGACGTTTCATTATGGCTGACAGTTTATTTCGTTTGTTGTCAGGCAATACATTATAATTATGTAAAAAAGAAAATAAATATTAAATACATGAACCACTTCTATATCAAGTCTTTTATTTTAACAACAAAAATAAATCATGATTATAATTATTATGCATAGTTATTTGTAGTATAAAATGAAATGAAACATTAAAGCGTGCGGCGATTAGTACGCCACCTGGCGAAAAAGACTAGAAACAATACTTAACTCAAGATTAAGACACGCGATCCGCCAGAAACGTTGAGTTAAATATTTGTCGTTTAGTGACGTATTTAAGGGAAGATTAGGTACTGAAATACGTAATATTTTTGTTAAACTTGAGTTAAACTCATAAGGGCCGACTGAAATACTGGGCATATATTATTTTGGCGCGTCAATTTAAAATACTGAAACAATACCGAACAAATCGATCCACTAAATATAAACTTTCTTTTGAGCCACCCTGTACAACTTTACGAAAGAAGGTCGAAGAAAATTGTCATTTATTAATTTATACCATTACGGCATGTTACCCACGTGTGGTAACCAGCGACAGATATGCGGGTGTGAATTGCATTAAAAAGGAGGGAGAACACATGCATATATACCCACACATCAGTTTCGATTCATCTAAAAAGGTACTACATTCAGAATGGATGGTGAACCTCATTGCTGAACTATATAAGATGTTATTGTTGCCTGTTGTATTTTCGATTACCCGGCACTTACGGGAAACAAGAAAAAAATAATAATAGTGTTCTAAACCAGTGCCTCAGAAATAAAATAGTCCCTTTTGCATCCTGAACTTTTACTTTGATAGAAGAAAATAAGTTTTTGGTACCGTCCTATTTGTGTATTTGTAGGAAATAATACTGTCGAAAGTTTCAATGTCAAATAATATAATATTATTGAATGATGAATATATTATATTCAATAGAAAGGGGATATATTAATTGAACACAAAGTTTGAATTTGTTTGAAAACATAATAGTGTTTCTTGGCCGAAATAAAGTTTAAGAAACTCGGTGGCCTTTTGATGTCCAACAGATGTTTTCTTGGATAAAGTTCCGGGAAATTGAGAAACAGCCCTTCCTGGTTCCGGAAGCCAAATTAATTCCTAAAGCTGGTGACCTTTCGATTGTTTTCTATGTACAACTTTTCACAATAAACATAATAATAACTTATGGGTCAACCGGAATATAAAACTTATTAATTTGACAAAGTTACTTTATACGTAGGTAATTGCCGAAATAAATTAATTACTTAATTCATAAACAGAGAAAAATAAAATATTTCTACATTTTCAAAAACAAACTTACGCATGGTATTAAAACGCAAAACGAAAATAGATTCTTTGAGCGATCCCTCATTTTTATTGTCTCCTATGAATCAATAAGTTTTACTAAACGAACTACACTGGTTGAAGTATGCAGAGCGAGTTGATTACAAAATTTATTTGACGGCGTTTAATGCTTTGAATAACCTGGCACCACAATACACTCAAGAGCTAACTGGGAGGCTTCTCACACTCAGGTCTTTTCGATCACAGAGTAACAACTCCCTTAAGGAGTTGAATACAGCAAACAAAGCGACTTACTTTGATCAATGTTTTAGTTTGAGTGATCCGATAAAGTGGAATAATTTGCCTCCAGATGCCTGCAGTGCACAAAGCAAGAGCACTTTCTCTAAAGGACTGAAAACAGTTTTATTTCGTAGAGCAACATTGGACAGATCCTGAATCGTTAACCCACGCTGCATAAATTATTTGTATTTTTATTATAAGTTTTATGAAAATATAACGTTATTCCTAATATTAAGAATTTGTACAGCGTCCTAATCATGTAACAGGCAAAATAAAAACTTACATAGTTCAGCATTGCGGTTCACCACCCATTTTGAATGTTGCCTTTCTTAGATGAGACCAAACTAGTATGTGGGTATACACGCATGTTTCGTTCTTCCTTTTATAAAGTTATGCACACTCGAACACCTTTCAAAACTGGTTACTCCACGTTGTGGGAGTATCCATGACGTGATGGTATGTATATTTAATGTTCAAACATCATTCAATGGGCACTAAAACGTAATCCAGAAATATATAAAAAAACAACTGTTGATATTGTCGATTATCAAAAAATCTTATAAATTTAAACTAAAAATAAAGGTCGTATGAAGGTGCAAACACAGAATTCGGAAAATCATTCCACAGCCGGGCTGCTGTGTTAATAAAAGAGTTCGAGAAGTGACTGGTTGGTGTAAATTGAAGGTTTACTGTGAACGGGTATTGAGATTGAGTAAAGCGAGTGACTCTATTGTGAATGGGTGGAAGAGGGACCAATAGCTAAATGACTTACCGCTATATCATGAGGGTTGACAAATTTCAAGTTCAGTCGACTAAAATATATTTATTTAAATTATGAAATATGCATTATCTTAGAGCTGGTTTATTAGACGTCATTTTTTACTACAAACTAGTTGCATGTAACACATGAGATCCAACTGTCGATAGCGATAGTATGTATAGTTGAAGAATAAGTACCAAACTATAAACCCATAAATACAAATTATTTAATATTTGAAGATATTTGGTTTTCTATATATGTACCTAGGTATGTATGTCAAAATAGGATAGTATGGAGGTCAGTCCTTTGATCCTACCCAGAATATGAAAACAGCATGATGGTATGTATGTATGTTTGGAGATTAGTATCAAACTATTAAGTCTTCTTATATATTGTGTGTAGGCTACTAGCATACAAATTGTATGAAGCAATGTCGTCACTAAATTCAATTTTTATAAAAATTGTTAAAAAAAATTGAGATGTGCTAATACAATTGTAATATTTTTTATAGAAAATTAAATTGTCTAGTTGAGGTGTTTCGGCTTTTTTCGATATTTAAAAAAAATGGAAATATAAGCAGTTAAACTCATAAATTTATCTTAAAAAAAAATATTTTTCTTAATAAAAAATGTTTGAGAAACCCTAGAAATTTAAAAAAAAAACTCATTTGAGATTTTATATTTTTCTATGTTAATATCAATTTTCAGCGTTCTAGCTTTTATGGTTTCTGAGATATATGGAAAAATAAACCGAAATTTCAATAATTGATAACCCCTTACTGAAACAAAAATTCAAAATTCTGAGTATAAAATTTTTGTAGACCTATAACTGTTTATATATTCTAAAAATTTGGGCTCTGTAAAT
The DNA here is from genome assembly GCA_963576475.1 of Molanna angustata. Lineage (NCBI taxonomy): Eukaryota > Metazoa > Arthropoda > Insecta > Trichoptera > Molannidae > Molanna > Molanna angustata. Next base: position 710,305 of record OY754973.1, on the reverse strand, counting down.
TGAGCGGATCAAAAGTTATAAGGGGGGGACAGACGCACACCACACACACACATACACACACACACACACACACACACACACACAAAACTCACATAAAATGTTCTACTCAGAATTCTGAGTAAATCCATGTATGGGAACATATATGCTGCGAGGCCTCTAGTTGGTGTTATTAGCATGCAAAAAGTCCACTACACCATACATAATGTACCTTCGTACTCGCATCTTGGCTTAATAATGTCGATTCATTCAGAGAATTGAATTCTCATGAACGAATCGACAGTTGGATGATTTTTGTTGAAAGATTGAAAATTCTGACGAATTAGAAAAAAAAAGATTGAAATTTTATTTCAAAAATGTGTTTGATAAAAAGTTACATTAAACATATTTTCACTTAAAAAAGTGAATTTCACAAAGTATTTGGATATTTTATATAGTTTTTGTTGGTTTTCGGCCAAATAACAGATAATATATCAAACATTAATATTTAACACGCACCCAATAACAAGTTGCCACAATCTGATCCAGACTGGTGACATAATTAAAAAAATCTATCTTTCCACAGGGAATTGAACCTGGGACCTTTTGGCTTAGTAATCAGATATCCAACCAAATGAGCCACAAAGGCTCGTTTGGTTACATATAAATTTTTTTGAATAAAATTAAAAAAAATATGTAGATATTTATATTTTGATCGTTTGTATTATTTACCAATAGGTAGATTTTTATTCACAAAATGATGAACAGACTGCTATTTGATATTAAATACTCGAATTGGCAGTATAATAATTATATATTTTAATTCAAAAATGTGTCAAAAAGCAATAACAATATTGTTCAAAGACAAATTAAATTTTACATACCTAACTGATGTTGACACCATTGATATTGTAAAACTCAATTGTAGAGTTTAAGTTATATTTTTAAATAAAATTTCTGTTTGATAAAATACCAATATTATGTAATAAACTTTATAAAGGACGACGAGCTTTAAGCCATGATGAATAATATTTAAAGATATTGATGAACCTCCTGTTTCGCATTTTATTTTTTATTCAAATGTAATACTGTTTGCATTGTACCAGGCGTAGATTTTTTTGAAATGTTTTTATTCATTTATTATTTTCACAATAACATTTTTTATTTTAATTACGAATCTTAATTATCCAGAGATCCACTCAAACATACAAAAAATTATCAAAATTGGCTCAATAGTTTAGGAGTTCTGTGACAAACACACATACACAAAATTTTTATAGAATATAAAGATATCAAATTATATTTTCATATAAACAAACTAATCAGCCGAATCAATCCTCCCGTAAGTAGAAAAAAACTTTTTGGAACATAAATTATGTATAAGTAAATTTTTATTTAAAAGCTCTTATAATAAATAAGAGCTCTCCATGATAATATAATTATGTAGAGGTGTATATAAAATGAAGAGTTTGGTGAATGTTTAGTACATACGGCAATAAATGTGAAATCTGCTACAAAGAAAACAACTAAGGTACCTATAATAGGATGTATGTATGAGAGTACAAGAAGAAAATGGCTTAGAAGAAAATAATTGGCAAAAGTTTTTATATAAATTGTGAAGCTTGTACCGTGAAACAAGAAACCACGTTGCACGGAAGAAAATTACAACCTCATTCGTGTTTTTTATTCATTTTCACTGTTTAACGTCTTGTCTGATACATACAATGCGGTTAGTTTATACTTGGAAAAAATACGTTTGAAGGCTTTGATACTTTTTAAACGAAATATGAAAAAGATAATATGATTGTCATTATTTAGATCAAATATTGAATAATATTCAATCATATTAAGGAACATAAATAGGATTTGAATTGTGGCTGTGGCAGACCATCTACATATATGCACCCTCCTAAATAACGTTTTTTTAAGAATGTTGATATTTTTAGACATACTAAAATAAAATATAAAAATTCCATCTCTGAGACCCTTAGAGATTTACGGTAGCTGATTACTGCTTTGTTCTTTTTGACTGCGAGTGCCATAACCTTCCTTTCCCTATTTTTGTCCTTTTTCTTCTGAATTTTGAGAACCTACTAAATTTTAAATAGAAATGTGTTTTACACTGTGCAGCTTAAAAAGATAATGGAATATCCGCAAAACAAAACAAAATTGGTCTATGATATATTGTTAAAATTGAATTTGTTGTAATATTTGTTTCTATGACTGTATGTTTGTTAGGTTTAAATAAAATAAAATAAAAATAAATAACTTGCAGCCATCACAGACCTGTTGTTTGCAGTCGAGAGGTTCTCTTCCAGCACCAGCTGAAAACACCAGCAGGTTTACCGTGTTTTTCTCTTCTCCACAATCACATCTTGCTATAATATCCTGCATCGAAGATTGATGCATATAGATAGTCTCGAACAAAAGAGTTTTGAATGTGATGGAGAGTGGAAGAGAATTGATGACCAGTGTCAAGAGTCAACTTTGGCCACATAATTCGTGGTGATACGTAAATATGCACTTCTGCAACTCACAGCGGAGGTAAAGACAGAAGGAAGACGGAATATGAGGTGTCACAGAACATCGCGGTTTAAAAATCTCAGGCAATGGTTTGGGTTTCTGGATATGATGTCACTTATTAAGTTGGCACAAGATCGTGATGGTCGTCAGCTTTCGTTAGGAGCGGAACATGAAGAATATAGGATGAAGAGTAACTTGAATGTTGCAAGGAAGTTGAAATAACTTTGATTACTTTATGAGGAGAGGAATTACCAACTCCTATAAATTGTAACCAACCCATAGAAGAATACAAAGTCGTCTTGGAATTTCTTGGCTGATGTAATGAGACTCAGGCAATGGTTCAAGAAAAGCCTCAACTCAAGGAACTCAAGTCACCTACAGGGCTTACGACCTGTTATCGTCTGGTTTACGTGATCACTTTATACGCTTGCGAAACGTTCAATTCTGTCTACTTATTGAGTTCCCTTATCAATGCAATTTTGAAAGTTCTTTTTTTTTGTTTCTCATTATTAAAATATAAAGAACTTTCAAAATTGCATTTATAAGAAGTTAGTAACTTATTTAAATGGCAATCTTATGTAAGAGTTGTTTCAATTTTTACTAAGAATCAATGTTTGATTGCTACAACGTAGACTTTGTCGCCATTATTTAGAAAATTAATTAAATGCGGATCCGTGGCGCTGGATCCAGCAAACCTATCCAGCTGGATTGCTGGATGCGGGATCCAGCTATTTCAATTCCTACTTCTACTGGATAGGTATTTTTGATATTAATTCGATAGTTCACCTAGATATTCTAAATATACATGTGTGTATGCTAACATTTAGTACCATATTCCATGTGGAGTATCTATTCCATAAGTTTAATATTTGTGCCACACGTGTCCTATGTCCTATATATATATACATAGTACCTAGGTAAGGTAAACAATATAATTTGACTGTGAAATATGAGAATGGCGGTTTACCACTATAATGGAAATATGTGGTTTCAGTTAAACGTTTTCGATGATTTGAAGTAAACTTCACTAGCAATTTAATGTAAAGTAATCAATTTTTTTTCTATAGTAATTTCAAATGTAGTTTGTGTGTTATTTGATAGACCTATTACATATTATTTTACATTCGTTTATGGTTAAATACTATTTTGGTATTGATCCAGTATTTTATTTCAATAATTGTAGTTAAAACAGAGCAAAATACCAGAAAGATTTTCAGTGGGTTTTTAATTTCTTGAATAAAATTTTTTGCCTGTTATTGGGTTATTTTTATTGACAAACATTTTTTTTTAACATCTCAATAGAGACGAAGTTGAGATATTGTAGAAGAACCAGGAACGCGAGGCACCTAGAGGGCTTACGACCTGTCATCGGCTGGTTTACGTGATCACTTTATGCGCTTGCGTAACGTTCACCAATTATGCCTTCTTATTGAGTTCCCTTTTTAATGTTATTGGGTTAGTGTAATTTTATTTTGATTGAGACAGACTCTTATTTATTGTTTTTGTTACAAAAACTTGTCAACGTTATATTTTATTTACATTGTTTCTGTCTAAGAAAACGATTGATTTTATAGTGCCATTTAGGTATTGAATTGTATCTATGTTCATATTGTTGATTTTGATAAATATTTATTAAATTAAATAATAGTTATGATTGAAATATCCGCAAAAAAAGATTATTTGCATTTTTTTTTAATTTTCAAATACACGGGTTCATAGACCGGCGCAATAAATGCAAATTTAGTTTTAAACTAAATATAAGATTTTTGAATATAAGTATTTTTTTATAAATGTGTACATTATAAAATTTAAGAATATAAGACTATTTTTAACGAAAAATAACTAAACTACATACAAAGTTTCATATTATGTTAATGTGTTATAAACTTTTCAAAGCATTTCCGCTTGGGATTCGAACTTATTTAATTTATTTAAGACGTCGGTTGGTCAAACTGAAAAGTAAGTGTCCAAAAAATAATATCACCCCTGGGTTTATGTTTGACAGTCTCTTCAAATAATTTGGACCAAATTCGTTTGACAACAGTTCCCAAGTTCATTTCCCGGAGGAGTTATAGTGTTTTTTTTTGTGATTCTATGTTGAGAAGATACAAAGGTTTTTGAAGGTCATAAATTTGTTATTGGATTGATAGAAACTTAGAGTATAATATTATAAAGTTTATTTTTTGCCATATTGACATGAATACATAATAATGTATAAAATGTTCAATTGATGATTGATTTTCTTTTCCAAATTTTCCCGTTCCTATTCCTTGTCCTGTCTTATACTTCCTAACTTGAATGTATATATTTTTTTGGCTTAATTAATATTGATTTCTTTATACCTTTTTATCAATTTTTACACATAATATGTGATAATGAATTTGTTTTGAAAGACAATACTTTCTTAATATTTGTGGAACAATTTTGGTTTCGCAGTTGACAATCAATTTTGAGATTTTATTTTTGTTATAAAAAAAACTGTGAGTTTGAATAAATTAAATCAATCAGTTGCTGGGCTATCATATTATAATTAATTTTTAATATTGCTGTTACCAATTAATTATTTGAGTTATTCGCGAACTCTCATCGATAGGCGGATTACAACAAACTAATGTTGGGTTGTTATGCGGGGTGGTGTGGGGGTGGGTGGTGGAGTTAAAGGGAAAATTGGCAAAAACGAGGAATAATTTGGATATATTATAGCCGAATGTAGTCGCGAAAAGCTCAAAAATTATAATTAGTGTTTAATAGCAAAATTAAAAGTAATGCAACAAAAAAATGTTCATTTGTTTTTTAAAGAATTCAGACTTTGTTTTACTACCGTGAATTCCTTATCCGTTCAAATCAACGACCTTATATACTAAAAATACTGTTCATTCTTCTGTTATATTTTAATTTTTGATTTGATTTTGTTACTTTATTTGTATTTTATAACATGATAGGTACTTTAGAACAAATTGGAAAAGTGTTGCCTCAGAACAGACTCGTCTAGTGAAGTAGTAAATTACCAAATAGGAACATACCATACCATCAAGCTCTTTCCCTATTTGGGGTATGCAGAGAAAAACCGAACGTCAAACTCCACTCTCTTTACATACATTTCTCGCTTCGTTCACGTCCATGCATCTTCTCATATACGCTCTTCTGTTATTCTTACTTCTAACATCTCCATCTTTCAAAATTCCATTTATGTGATCGTGCCAACTTTTTATTGGCCGGCAACTACTGTTCGTTCCTCGTTTATCAGCCTTATATACTTTTTTGTCAGACGATCATCACTCATTCTTTCTATTTGACCAAACTTACTTTACTTACTGTATCCAGCCGTCTCTGTCCACTGCTGGACATACATAGGCCTCCCTCATATCATTCCAGGTTTCTCTATCCTGGGCCTTCTGCATCCAGTCACCAGCAACCCTCTTTATGTCATTGGACCATCGCGTAGGTGGTCTACCTCTTCTTCTTTTGTCCTCATGTGGTCTCCATTAAAGGATCCTCTTGGTCCATCTTTGGTTCTTCACTCTGGCAAGATGTCCCGCCCATAACCACTTCAGGTTTGCAGCTCTTTCAACGACCTCAGTAACTCCTGACCTTCTACGTGTTTCTGAATTTCTTACTCTATCTGAGAGTCTGAGATTCAGTATGGGGGCAAGGAAAGAACCTCCCCGCGGTGCCCCCTGGTAACAGAAATATCCTGGCAAATCTTTCCAATACAGCAGCAGCAACAGTCAATAACTGTTTGAATGCTGCTGACACGAAGAAGAAGAAGAAGAAGTATGGCTCTTTCATGTTTTCGCTGTGCCACTCTTAGTTTTCTGGTATTCGCTTTCGTTTGAGTTATGTATGACCGATATGTGCTACCAGTCTTGACATATGGAGCAGAAACACTTACTCTATCAAATGCGAAAGCGACCGTGGCCTTAGGGCATGTATTTTTATCTTACATACTTACGATATTTCTTTCAATCATACATTCTCGTCTAGTATCCTCATTTCTGATTCTATCATACACTGTTTTACCACAAATTCGTCTTAGTGACCTCATTTCAACTGCGTAAATTCTACTTTCACGCGTCTTCTCTCATGTCCATGTCTCACTAGCATACGTTCGAGTCGGTACGACGATACCATTGTGTACTGCGTACTTTGCTAGCCTCGAAATAATTGGTTCAGCCATTACAGATCTTAATGCACCATTCACTATATTACCTATCGTTACTTTCCTACCGCTACCCCTGTCGTGCATACATAACGTTTCGTTCTTTATTTGCATTGACAATTTTTCATCATTTTAATGCATCGTTCATTGATTATTGAATTGTCTTATTCTTTCTAAATAATAATTTATACTGTGTTTTTATTTCTTATTTTTTATTACATTCTTATTTTCGGTCTTTTGTATAGTATCTAGTGATTTAATATGATTTCTAGATTTTTACTTATTATGCTTTTTGACATTGTTTTATGAATCCATTATTATTAGAATTGTTATTTAATTATTTAGCTCATCGATTTCATTTTTTTTGTCAAATACCTACTTTTGTAACTACTGTATATATGTTTTATTGTAATAGGCTTCTAACCGTACTTATAGATAAATAAATAAAATTAAATAAAAATAATAAAAAATATATTTTTAGTCTTCCATTACGCTGAAATATGCTTCCTTAGTATACACAAATACTCATACTTTTAATTGTACATTCTCCACTCGTATATCGCATTTTGTTCGTCTTCTCCATAGTACCTATGCTTATTACAATATGGTTACTGTTTTGTAATTGAAATATATAAAAATAATAGAAAATTAATAATTTAATTTCGTGGATTACAACGAGTAGGTATGTTTTCCTACTGTGAATGTAAATACATACAAATTCACATTTGTATGTATTTACATTCAACCAATATCCGACAGCCAATCGTCAACCAAAGTAGCAAAAAACATAAATATGTACCTATTTGTGGTGGTGGCTTTAGCGGAGTAGGTAAAAACATTTATATTAGCTACATTAGATGATGCTTATATTTTTATCTCCAGTCAGAGGAATTATGTATTGAAAGTGAAATTGATACATAACGTACATAAGATGTAATAATATTTCCTGATAACTTGTTTGAGACATGTCTTGTCGCCAACGAGTCTTATACCAACATTCTTGAAGTAGTTTCTTTATAATAATATTGAAATGTATGTCTCAACCTACCTATGAGAGATCGAGGGCGATATACAATATTATATATTTGACATGTTCTTTATAATAACTTGAATAGAAGATTTATATTAGGTGTATGTAAGCAATACTATCATTTTCAACTTTAGACGAAATACTCTTTTGTGTCGAGATAAAATCATTTTCGTGTAATAAACATTTGTGACGTGTATTCAAAACTATATTAGGATAAAATCTTAATCAACTCGTTTCTCTATTCGGTGTAGGCAGAGAGAGCAGAGCATCGCTTCTACCCTTTCAAAAGTCAAATTACGTCCCGTAAACGTCGTTCTTTTATAGTTAAGGCTTTCGTTCAGAATTATATACAATATACATGTAGGTCAATATATTCATGACAACTTTGTTGTTATGAATATACTGATTTTCATTTCGAACTAATCAGTTTGGTGTATACTCCCATCGTTAGACATTACTGTTTTTATAGTGTTTATTGCAATCATTTTCATCCTGTTTACAAAAAACCTATATTAATGCATAGTCATCTGATTTCCAATTCGTTTATGTTTTCATGCTCTTCTTTCCACGTTGGTAGAGTTAATTCTTCTTTATATATCTCCCAACTCATTTACAACTCATGTACAGACTGTCCAAATATAAATGAATATCTTTCATTCATTCATTCTTCTTTCCACGTTGGTACAGTTAATTCTTCTTTATATATCTCCCAACTCATTTACAACTCATGTACAGACTGTCCAAATATAAATGAATATCTTTCATTCATTCATTCTTCTTTCCACGTTGGTACAGTTAATTCTTCTTTATATATCTCCCAACTCATTTACAACTCATGTACAGACTGTCCAAATATAAATGAATATCTTTCATTCATTCATTCTTCTTTCCACGTTGGTACAGTTAATTCTTCTTTATATATCTCCCAACTCATTTACAACTCATGTACAGACTGTCCAAATATAAATGAATATCTTTCATTCATTCATTCTTCTTTCCACGTTGGTACAGTTAATTCTTCTTTATATATCTCCCAACTCATTTACAACTCATGTACAGACTGTCCAAATATAAATGAATATCTTTCATTCATTCATTCTTCTTTCCACGTTGGTACAGTTAATTCTTCTTTATATATCTCCTAACTCATTTACAACTCATGTACAGACTGTCCAAATATAAATGAATATCTAATTCTCATAATATTCAAAAACTTTTTTTACTCCTCACTAACCCAAGGTATAGTGGGGATGTTATGGTTTCGCAATTTTTAAGGCTATTTTTTTATTACAGATTATCAACTAGTATCATGCTGAGATTGTATTCTGAAAGTTTCATCAAAATGTATCTGGGTGTGTGTGCTATATTATGTTGTGTGCTGTGTGCTATGTGCTATGTACGGCGTGTTTATTTTATTTTATCGATTATAGACTAAAGTACTCATTCGATTATTTTCAAATTTTGCATATTTGTATATCTAAAACTCACTAAGACCCCATTAGATTTTGAAGGATATCTGAATAATAATTCTCAATTTTTTCATCTATCATTATTTTCAAAGTGACCCCAAGTTATGTTTTTATTTTCAAATTGGTAAAAAGACAAATAACTTTCATAAAATGGTATTATGGAAGAATTATCAAGTTTTCACAATAAAATATTCAAATAAAAAAATAATTTAACAAACTCATTTCATGAAAATGCTGGATATTTTCCATACCAAATTTGAATACTTTATAGAATGACTTGTTATCGAGGAGTATAGCGTTGGCCACAACTTACTCGTTTGTTCTAAAGCAATCCACCGTGCAAATATTGTTTTGTGAACTCTTGAGTTCGTTCAAAATTTTACAGTCCGTAATAAGAGTCAAAAAACAACTTACTAAGTTTAATTTGTCGATCAACAATAATTCTTGATAGAACTCAGTTGATTGTAGATATATACATACATACATACATACCATTACGCCATTTCCCTAACGTGGTCGGAAGAGAGAATTAAACGCCAAAATTTTCTATTTTGACACGCAACCATCGACTTATCATCGAAGTGTATGATGGTAATAATAATTGAGTGACTAAGTTTAGTTTTTTACAGTCACCACATGTTAATGAACACTACATAGGACAGACATCACGTAACCTAAATATAAGAATTAACGAACACAGAAGATGCTTAAACAACAATAATTTCTCAGAATTTGCTAACCACATTATCCAAACTAATCACTCTTTCAATAACCACAAACTAAAACTATTACATGAAACACAGAATAAAGGATACCGACTTAACAACTACGAAACGCTCGAAATACAAAAACACATAAATTCCGGTATAAAACTTATAAATAACCATACCTTTCATAATACTTCTCCAATACTTAATATATTCCCCATCAAAAACAAAAACACTTCACAATACCCCCCTCCCCCCACTAACCCAAGCAACTCTCAACCGCCACCCCCCCCGCTTCACAGACAGACACACACAAATTCAACATGTTAGTCTCGACACGCCGGTCGATGGAAGGACAGCGCTTCCGAAACATGTCGCGAAGTGATTCAAAAAACAAGTGGTTTATAGCTAGTTTATATTTCAAAAATGGTTTATATTAACTACCACAAAATATCCGCCGAATCATTAAATCATACATAAATATTTAATCATTATATAATCTGTAAATATTGTGTATTTAATATCCGTTATTTCGAAATACATAAATAAATAAAATTTAAATAAGATCATTCGAGGATCAACTGAAACTAAACACACCATTTTGTTAGAACGAAAGCTGGAATTGTACCTTTAATTTTAGTTTGACAATTTGTGAACGGTCGAAGTTGTATTGCGGCTTATGTATATGAGTATCGGTAAAAGTTCATTAAGCGTTCACTGGAAGTAAGATATGTCCAGACGGAGAGACAGAGAGTTGGAACAGGACAGGATAGGATAGTACAAGGATTAGACAGTCGGTGTATGACGAGACCGTCGTGGAAAATATTCGGTGGTGAAAATAGAATCCCTTTCCCGTTAAATTGGAGGGATCTCCGCAAATGAGTACAGGGGCGGTCCAGGCCTCTCGGGAGACCTCGGCTGATCAAATTATGTAAATTAAGGCCGGGGCGGCTCTCCTAGAACTAATCCCACGCTTGTATTTTGCTTCTTACTGCTTCCCACCATAGAGGTCATCCCTTCACACACATATACACACACAATACACATCTAACGAACGAATCACCCTTTGCACATTCATCCCCTTCTAAACCTTTTTACAGTGTGCTTGTTCAGATCTTCCTAGAAAATTAATTATCAAATTTCGTTGCCCGCCCGAGTTAGAAGGCGTTTCCCATAAAAATTGACTTCCCTCACTGAAACCAATATATAGAATGATACATTTTTATTATTTCAAAAAACATGACAGCCAAACATTGTCTTATGCTTGATAGGTTGTTTGTATTATTACATGTAGGTACTTATCTTTGTACTTGCCAAGTATTGTTGCTGTCGACTGCGGTTATAATATTTGGTAGGACCACTCGCTGTCGGTCTGCTGTTTTGTATTTACCTACATATTGATTTATGTTTTTATATCTTTATCTTCTTTATATTTTTTGTATTCAAATGTCTTCCACTTTGCATTATTTTCATTTAGTATCGTTATCTGATGTTATTAACAAAATAATTTTGTCTATATTTTAATAGGTAGGTATACCCACAGACAGGCTTTGCCTTGTGGGATTTTTGTGTGCACGGTTTCTTTATTTTGATATTATGTAAATGTGTAATGTATATAAACCATGTACCAAATCTAAAAATAAATAGATAAATAAATAAATAATGTCTCAGGAGATGAAATTGTTTTACGGTTATTACTTGCTGATTGCTAACCTGCACTATCTTTAATACACCAAATCCTTTCCTCTTCCTTTCCCCGTTGTACTTACGATTTTTGTATTTTTTGTATTTTATGTTAGCTTTTAAGTTTTTAAATATTTTATTTTTCTTACATTTTGTTAATTATCTATGTTAGTTTTTTAAGTTATAAAATTGTTTGTTTTTTTGCTAAAATTGTATTCACCACTAATTGGGCAATTTGTGGAGAAATGAAGACAACGTTTGTATCATTGTGATATACATGTATGTAGGTACTCTTTGCCTGTTGGTGAGTCTTTGTGATGAATAAATAAATAAAATGAATACATTTTGTATTGTTTCTCAGGCAAACATTAATTTGCATAAATTACAAATAATGTCTCAATGAAGAAAAATGTGTTTGTTTTAAAAAGTTGAATAAGGTAGTAAAGTCGTACAACTGGTATTGAATTTTTATTATTATAGTTATAAGAATTTATAAAGTGGCGTTTAGTGATACAAAACCGCTATAGCTTATTTGTTGGCTCTACGAAACAAGGTAGTCTTAAGAAGTCTATCGAAGGTGTGATTGCTCTGAGCTCCACGTATGTCAAGGGGCAATTTATTCCACTTCAAAGGCCCGTTGATATTAAAACCGCGATCATAGTAAGTCGCCTTATTGAAGCTGTCCATATTTTTTAAAGAGTTGGTACTAAGCTGTCTTCCCAATGGAACATTTTTTGACACAGTTCTTGAATGAAGCCAAGTAGTTCAGAGCCTTAAACACCATGAGGCATATATTATAGTCTACTCATTCTGGACATTTCAACCAGTGTAGTTCATTAAGAAGAGGTGTTATGCGACATTTTTTATCAGTTCCAAATATCAAACTCATAGCAGATACAACAAATGCATTTACACGTGATAACTTATCTTCACGGAACAAATCTAACAAATGATGATTTTTCTTGAATTTTTTTGTTATTCAGAGTTTTTGGAAATTTTGACAATGCCACTACAGAAAAAAATGTGGCATTTGGTTCTCTCTACCTTACCCAATATAGACACGACGATATGTTGGTATATTGCTTCGGTTATCAGAAATTGACTGAGGAAATAAACCCGCCATTATGATATTAATTTGCATATAGAAACTAACATTTAATATACCCAACAAACAATTGAAATTCTTGATAATTTGTACAATTACCATTTCCTTTTGTTGTCAGATAAGTCAGTCAGGCAAGTCGTCTCATCTGGCTGGTAATTGTTCACGAGATGTTTACCTCAACCTTACCCATAACAATTAGTTTCTGCAGATTGTCGGATCTTCTCTGGGAAATTTGCCAAACTTGCCTGCGCTGGTAAAACTCTTTCCGTGCACGTACATCGGACCGAGATATGAAAGTCCCACATCTTTCTTGGGAAACGAATAGAATTTGAGAATGTCTTCTGCGATTTTTTAACTTCATTGATTATTAAATGTATGGGATAAAGCAAATAAATATTATATTTATTAAAATAAAACTAGATTGATATTTCTATATGTTTTAATTCCCTTTTAAATATAACAACTATACTGTTTTTCCTAAAATAGCCTTTCAAGTTATATAACTTTTCAAATAGAATATCATACATGTGTCATATATAATCTTTCTATGATGTCCTAAGTCATTGCCGAAAACCAGCAGCACTCCAGGGAAACCTGGTAGTGTATAGCTGAGCAATAGCCTTTTTGGTGTCTATTATTGTTCAGAAATATGTTTTTTTTAAAATAACATTGTAATTTTACAACAATAGTGGCTTCAAATAAAGGTTTTATTGGTGGTGATTATTTTGAAACGATAAAAAACAAGTTGGTAACTTTTGACGTTTCATGATACAAAATGGCGGCAATCGTCAATATACATATAATGGTGGTTATTCTGAACGCACATCATTGGATTGGTTTATTGAAAAGTTATTGAAATCATATCAATCGATCAAATCGTGTTGTTTAAATTACAGATTGATGTTTAGTTCGATTAAATATTTGGATTTTAAGTTAAAATGAATATGCAGCTTTGGTTAAAGTTTATGATTTAGAGGAAACTGACGGAATATTTCCAATGACTTAAAGATAAAATAACAAAATGTTAACTTTATTATTGAGATGCATGTATTGTATATTCATTACATTTTGTTTTGCCGACATTTTGCTTTTTTGCCGACATTTTGAAATTTTGTGTTTAAACAAAATATATTTATGACCTAAACTTAAAATAGAAGATTTATATATGTATGTACCTACCTACGTATTTATAACCTAAGTAACTAACCGTACATTTTTCCTTTTAAATATGCGTAGGTAATTATGTTGTTAAAAAAACCTTGTCATATACAAACATAATGTTTATGTTGATTTATATTATTTTAGACGTGATATTTACAGCAAAATATAATCAGTTTTCAGTGGTTTAAACATGTGTTGAGCAATAACAAAATGATCTCCTTTTGACCATAGATAATACAATAGCATTTTCAGAATAACCAAAATGTGTACTATTGGATGACAATTGATTTGGCAAACAATTACAGCTATTGTTATTGGATTCATTTCAATACAATAATATAAATTTCAGAAAAAAACACTAATTATTATTAAAAGAAACCTACTTTAAAAAGAATGTATGTCAATACAGAAAAATTTAGTGTTCGTTTCTCTCTGCCTACCCTACGAGGGACACGGTATGTATGTATGTATGTAGTAATATTATCTTTCATAAAATTCACGTATACAATAACACGCAAATCCTTCGAAAATTGACGACTTTCATGATTTCTCATGATTTCCATCATCAAATCTCTTGGCTTAGTTCAAATGGATCCACCTCAAAAGTAATTCCTTTCTAATGAAAAAGGATTTGTCGAATTCGGACGACGTAGTAAATAATTTTAATAAATTGTAAATGACTTTGCAAATTTAATATTTTGGTATTTTTTTAGGGAGTTCCATCATCAAAACTCGATAAAATTCATGTGTGATCTTCACTAAAGCACTTTCTTCTTATAAAAAAAAAAAGAAATCATTAAAATCTAACAATGATGTAAAGAGTTCTTATCGCTGAAGTGGAAATTGAAGTTTGATGAATTTCTCACGGATCCCATGATTATATCTTGACCAAAGTTTGATGAATTTCTCACGGATCCCATGATTATATCTTTATCAAAGTTTGATGAATTTTTCATGGATTCCATGATTATATCTTTACCAAAGTTTGATGAATTTCTCACGGATCTCATGATTATATCTTTACCATAGTTTGATGAATTTCTCACGGATCCCACGATAATATCTTGACCAAAGTTTGATGAATTTCTCACGGATCCCACGATAATATCTTTACCAAATTTTGATGAATTTCTCATGGATTCCATGATTTTTTCTTGACTAATTTGAAATGTGACCGATCGGAAGCTTCCAAATTAAAAAAAACGGACTACCTTCCTAATTAAAAAAAAATCATCGTAATCGGTCAACATGGTCGGCTAAAAATACAAAAATATGTGAATATATGTATATACTTAATGAATACATATAAGTTATTATAAAGTATCCATTTCACTTAATTAATTATTAGTCTCTCAATGACACAAGCGGGAAACATCGAGATCCTGACCATAGAGTTGCTGAACTGCACTATCACCTCTGTATATAAGCCCCCTAATACACCCTTCTGCTTCGCGGAACCACAAAACTTCAAATCTCAGAAAACCAAGATTGTCCTCGGAGATTTTAACTGCCACAGTACAGCGTGGGGATAAAGGGAAACCAACGAGGACGGGGATAGATTGGAGGATTGGGCGGAGCGTATGGGATTGGAGTTGATACACGACCCTAAAAAAGCATCATCCTTCAATAGTGGCAGGTGGAGGAGGGGATATAACCCCGATAATATATTTGTCAGCGACGAAATAGCCACGTATTGCATGAAGACCGTAGAGACACCGATACCCAGAACACAACACAGGCCAATAACATGTGAAATTAATGCAGCAGGGAAGACTGAAATAGTTCCATTTAAAAGGCGCTTTAATTTTAAAAAAAGCCAATTGGAGGCAATTCAGAGTGGACCTCGACTCGAGGATAAACTCTATACCACCAACACCTGGAGAATATGACGAATTTGTAAAGATGGTCGGAAGGGTATCACGAAAAAACATACCAAGAGGATGCAGAACCGAATATATTTCGGGACTTACCCCTTCTTCCAAAGACCTCCTGGAGAGATACAAAGAACTCTTCGAGAGAGATCCATTCTCGGATGAAACCCTCCACGCAGGTGAACAATTACTGGAAGCTATATCTAATGCAAGAAGGGAAAAATGGTGCAATATGGTTGAGGACCTGGACATGAAGCAGAATAGTAGAAGAGCATGGAGGATGCAGATAAACCTGGGAAACGATCCAAGTAAGCCCGAGCATAACATTTCTGAAGTCACTCCGGACCAAATTGCCCACCAGCTACTATTAAATGGGAAGACGGCCAGGAGACCACAGGAGAAGAGAACACGGGTGCCGGAGAGAAGGGAGAGTGAGAATTGTTCTATGAGCACGCCCTTTTCACTGGAGGATATCCATAACGTCTTGAAAGATATGAAGATAAGATAGGTACTCGTTTTGGATGTTTCATTATATATATAATTGCTTCATTTTATTGTAATGTAGTACGTGTACTCGCCTTTAACAAAAAAAAAAAAAAAAACGAACAAGGCGGCGGGAATGGATGACCTGAGGATAGAGCAGATAGCGAATTTTGGTATGAAAGCAAAACAGTGGCTCTTAGATATGTTTAACAACTGCGCGACACATAATAAGATCCCAAAAATATGGAGAAAGACAAAAGTAGTCGCCTTACTAAAACCGGGAAAGGATCCTAATGACCCTAAGAGTTTTCGCCCAGTATCGCTACTCTGCCATACCTATAAAATTATGGAGAGAATGATCCTCAATCGAATATCCAGACATGTAGATGATAATATCATACCTCAGCAGGCAGGTTTTAGAGCAGGGAAATCGTGCTGTGGACAAGTCTTGAACCTCACACAGCACATCGAGAATGGTTTTGAAAATAAAAAAATCACTGGAGTCGCTTTCGTCGATCTCACTGCGGCATACGACACGGTGAACCACCGAATGTTGATGAGGAAAATTCAAGACATTACCAAGAATTTTAAACTTACTTCTTTTATATGCACGCTATTGCAGAATAGGCGCTATTTCGTCACTCTGCATGGAAGGAACAGTAGATGGAGAAAACAAAGGAATGGGTTACCTCAAGGAAGCGTATTAGCCCCAACATTATACAACATCTACACAAACGACCAACCGGTGAATGCGGATGCTAATCATTTTATCTACGCTGACGATACCGCGATAGCTGTGCAGGGAGACAAATTCGAGGAGATCGAGGAAAAGCTCACAACTGCGCTGCAGGAACTATCACAGTACTACAATAATAACCATTTGAAACCGAACCCGAGCAAAACACAGATAAGCGCATTCCATCTGAAGAATAGAGAAGCGCACAGAAAACTGAAAATTGTATGGGAAGGTAAAGAGCTGGAACACTGCCAGAACCCAAAATACTTGGGAATAGTACTTGATAGAACCCTAACTTTTAAGGAACACTGCCAAAGCACTAAAAGCAAGGTGTGCACGAGGAACAACATCCTGCGAAAGCTCACTGGAACTAGCTGGGGAGCCCAACCCAACGTGCTGCGAACATCTGCACTCGCCATTTGCTATTCTGCCGCAGAATATGCAGCGCCAGTGTGGTGTCGATCCTCACATTCCAAAAACGTTGATGTGGCCCTTAACGAGACTGCTGGCATGCCCACTCATGGGGGAGCCTTGCAATGAGGCGGACCTCCTGGCTGCAAATGACAAGGCTGTGACGACCGCAAAATATTGGAGAGGGCGCATATAGGGTCTGGACACGGAAATGAATGATAAGTCTCTAATACAACGTAAGACATATCTTTGATGACACATACAATACGAAAAAGCAGTTTATTTATTTATTATTGTTTCAGTTATTTAGAATATCAAAAAAATACACAAATTAATGAAGAAATATTGTTAATAATAATATGGCGATGAAAAACAATTGTTCAATGAAAACGTCATTCGTCGGATAGTCTCCCATCTCATTCGTATTAACGAAGATGGCCGAAGGACATCAGTTCCTGAACCGAATATGCAGCACGGTTTGCCATTCGCATATCAACCGACGAGGCGATAACAGTGTAATCTCTTTAGTAATTAGCGTAAAATTAATATAGACCCAAACATCGCGAACATCTGTAAATTTATATTTATTATGTCATAACTTATTTAAACCGAAAAAAATGTAAATTACGTAATTAATCTGTTTATCAAATTGCAATATCTTAAATAGTGATGTATGTTATTGGGAAGTAATTTGAACACGCAGTTAAAATCGCAACCTTTCTGATATATTATATTTATAATTAAATACCAATCCCAATAGCATTCACACCGCTATAATAACACTGTTAAATAACTGTTTATTAAAAATACTAATATACCAATTTTTTTTATAAATAATGAAAATAAAACCCTACTGGATGGAAAAATATTCATTTTTTTTAAACGTTTTACTTAATTAAATTAACCCCTATTTAAATAATTAATTTTTATCGTAATACTTTCTCAACTAAATGTAGTTTAGTTTGGAATGTGACATAAATATTGCTTGGATTTAATTAAACCATGAAAATGTGATTATTCTTCATTATTGAATGTGAAAACATTCATGAGAGAGCTTTTGAAACATTTAAAACTGAAATGGCTTGTTATGGATATTAAAGCTTTTCAGTTGAAAACACTCCAATTATATCATTTATTACCACAGCTGGATAAATTATTATATCAGAATATCAAAATTTTGTTTTTATAATTATTATTATTAACGAGTGAAAAATAAATAAGATAAAATAACCGTTAATAATGCATTTTGACTGTGAAATAAAACAACAACAAAAAAAATTGAATTTGATTGAATAAAAATACGTAAAAACAGCTTTGACAAATGGAATTGAAATAGTTTTTTAAATCACAAATGTCTTTGTTTATTACCACAAAATGGATCGGTTTTGTAGCGTACCGCTTCTTCGCCAGGACGGATAAGAACTAACTCTCTACGTTTGTGTGTTACCGTCGGTAGAGCTGATGGTACGTGGCGAAAGTATAGGGGTTGAGAGGTAGTAGAAAGAGTTAGTATTTATCCGGCCTGACGAAGAAGCGATACGCTTCGAAAACGGTCGAATATAAAAACTCAATTAGTGGTTATATTCATGTTTTAAAAATGCACCATAGAGTGATTTCTGAGAGTATTAATAATAAATGGAATTGATTTTGTACGAGTTCGTATTTTTTTTATTGTTTTTTTTTATTGTTATCGTTTTTAGATGTCCTGTAAGAGCCAGGCAACAATAACATCTCACATGGTTAAACAATGATGTTCAATACCTACCCATTATAGTGAATCTAGTGTTTTTAAGGGAGACCAGAATGGCGTGAATGAAGCGAGGTATGTATGTCAGGAGAGAGGAGTCTGGCGTTCGGTTCTCTCTTCCTACCCCAAATAGGGAAATGGCGTGATGGTATGAACGTATGTACCAGAATGGCATGTGGGGATACACGCACGTGTCGTACTTACTTCATACTGTGATGCAAACCCGCACATCTTTCGCTGGTTACCTCACATTGTGGGATATGCCGTGATGGTGACAGTGATAAATACATTGATACCTACTTATTTATACAGTATACGTCATTTCTTAAAAACCGTTATGATAGATATTATTTTGATATTCAAAAATGTAAAGTAGTTATTTTCTTACTAACAATGGTTTAAAATACCTAGTTTTCAACATCAAGTTTGGCTTGTAGTATTTAAAGAAAAAAATCCTTAATGTCAGTTAAGATCACTTGATTATAATAATTGTTGGTGAAATCGATCATGATTTTGGTTTGAGTAGGTATACAAATATAGGGTAAAATGATGATGATATGGGGAAACCAATAAATGCAAATTGTGGCATGTTTCATTTACTAAGGTGAGAGATATCTTCCTTATCATTATTTGGACACCTTAGGTTTAAGGTCTTAAAATGATTACATACATACAGGTACCTACCAACCTCTCGCGAATATATTGTATGTTAATAGAACCTTCCCAATAAATTACGTACAAATTAACCCCAACAGGGACTATATAATTATAATTGTTTAAGATTATTTGACGATGTTTGGTATAGAGCGATACCGGTGAATGGAAGTCGCGTTTGCGGATAAAATCAAATATATCGAAAAACTACTTTTTATCATTATGTATTAATTTATCATTATGCATTATGTATTAATTTAAGGTAAATTGCCTTTTACACATATGAACAACAATGACACATATTGAAATAGGTACAAAAAGAAAATTTAAAACATTCGTAAACATATTTATAAAGAAAAACTACCATAACAAAAAAAAGTAAATATGAAAAAAATAATACTAAACAAGCGGGAAAAAAATACGATTTGAAATAAAAGATATAGGTACCTACACACAATGAAACACAAAAATCATAAAAATATACAACCAATCATATGGAAAAAAAAATATATTAATAATCAATAAAAATAAAAGAAAAAGTTAATCTTATTTTTAATTTTATAATTTATTTTCTAATAATATATTTCAATTAAACAGAGTATCAACAGACCCAATTCATAAACGGAAGTGTATGACTACTGCAATAAAAGGAGTATGGCATGATGGTATGTATGTATGTACAAGTTATTTAATGCATATTTGATCATATTTTGAGAGAATTGACATTCTGACGATCGGTATTCATCGAAGAGTGATAACTGCGTGGAAGCCATATAAAAATAGAAAAATAAAATTTATAAATAGAATTATATAACTATCAAATTTAAATGTGATAATGAAAAGGTTTTTATAGTAAAATAGTTGTTAAAACTTAGTAGAAGAAAAGTTGGCGAGAGGTTTGTTATTTAATTGCTTTAAAATTAAGTTCAATTAAAATAATCCAAGTAAAATAATAAGAATATTATTTCTTGTGATTCTCTTCCCTCCATTTTAAGATCGTTAAGTATTATTAAAGAAAAATTTTAAGATAATATTATTTTAATAGCAACTGTTAAAACCATCAGCCATTACTAAAAATATAACCGGATCAAATTTGATATTGTGAAGGGGTAACCCAGGGTGGAAATAAAGATGTGAATGTTATTTAGCGAACGGTGATTTTAAATAATATTTTTTAATTGAGGCCATCAACTACTGATAATTATGTTTAATTAAATGTATTATTTTTTTTATTAAAATGTTGAATTTTATTCATATAAACCTAAACACACCCCATTTGGAAATCAAATTTCTAGACTGTGCCGACTGCTGTGGCACAGTTTGGTAAGTCGTTTGGTTTCTGTGCTGGCGTCCTGGGTTCGATTCCCGGCAGAGGAGAAATTTATTTAAATTTATTTCTCACGCAAATATTGCTTCTCTGCGCTGAAAACACTGGTAAGTTGGAAGAAATTGCCATACGGCAATAAACTCGCCACTTGCGCAGGGTGCAAGAAAGTGTTCTAAAAAATAAACAATTTGTATTTTCAACATTTCTCAAGTGAAATTCAGCATAAATCCCCCTAAATAAATTATTTAAAATATCCTTTTTCTAGCTTTTTTTTTAATTACTCCGATGATGATTGAAAAATGCTGTATGGAGAAATTGAGACGTGCTGAAGGAGAGTAAGGTGAGGATCAATAAGACCCGTGTAAGACCGATCATGACATACATGGCATAGAAATAAGAGCTGACACCGCCAGAACAAAAAGCCTCCTAAGAACCACCGAGATGAAGACTTTACAGCCCATCGCAGGCATAATTACTTCATGACAGAGTAAGGAACTCGGAAATAAAATGAATCTGTGATGTCGAAGATGTCCAAGAAGAGCCCGAAGATGTCCAAGGGAAGAGCCCGAAGAGGAATCTTCAGAGATCATGTGGGGAGAGCAGGTTCGGAACGAGTTGTGGGGATAGCAGCGGATGGGGAGATAATAAATATAAAAACATCTTAAAAATTGGTCTCAAAATGAATCCATCGAAAATCAGTTATGAGTATTGCAGAGCCGTCAAAGAGCATCTTGGTTGATGAAAATGTCTCCAAAAAGGTTGATAATTTGAAGGTGCGGACGATGGACCGAGTGGAACGACGAGAACTCACAAGGAAACCAAGGCTTACGATGGGTTTTAGCGCCATTGGAGATGATGATGAGTATAAGGTGATTCACACCCGTACAACTGCCGGGGTGTGACTGTGGTGCAGAGCTCTAAACGATCCACCACATTGTTGAAGAGTGACCGCTGCATAGGTATCCGGGAGAGCTGGGGGACATCCACGGGGCAAAGCAAGAGGCGTTGGACTGGCTGCGGGGTTTGAATTTAAGGCTCTAAGGAGCTCCATAGACGCAGCCTTTTCTGGGCGAAGAAGAGCCTAGCCATTCGAAAAGTAAAAGTAAGTACCCGTACAACTGTCGCTAGTGACCTCTATTCTGGGATATGCCGTGATGGTATGAAGGAATGAACGGCGGATGTAATATTTCAACAAATGACATTTCCCCATCTCTGCATATGTATGAATTTAGAAGAAGCGACATATGTCGTACATACAGTTTAATTAGTAATTTATTCATGTTGTACATATTGAAGCATGTAGAAGAGGTGTGTGTGTGTGTGTGTGTGTGTATGTTTCATCAACGTTACGTGATGTAATGAGTTCTGTAAAGTTAAGAAATGTTTATGAGGGTATAAATTAAACCAGCCTCATATAAAATACCTCCGTGATAAATTCACGTGTATGTGTAAGTGTTCTATATACACATCAAGTGTGCTATCTACATCCTTGGTTGGTTTGTACCTACATGTTGATGTGTTATACCTACTCAAGTGACGACACCACATGCGTTCAATATATTTAGCGTAGGTATTTCTCCACAAAGAAATATACGTGTACAAAATATTCATATTTAAAGCTTTTATATGAAAGAAGAATGCGCACCGAATACATCTTTAAAGTGTTGAAACATGTATATTATGGTGAAGATGTACATAGCTGAATGATATATAATATAATATATGTATACAACAGAGTTTCAAAAATTGTTGTGAGTTTTTGTTGAATTAAAATTGAAACAGATTTATTTATTAAAAGATATACCAGCAGAAAATAGAAATACACATAAAACCCTTTTTTTTGTTTTAATATTTATCTTATTATAATGTATTTTCATTGATTTTTTTTCTCGCTTTCATTATTTTTTTGATCTACATACATGTACAATATGCCTGTGTATACCAAATGTGAAGAGCCACTGCTGTCTCAGATAAAATATTTCATTTACTGCCAAATGCGGCACTGGTACATGTTGCATGAAATCAAAACTTATTGTTTCAACATTGACATCAGAAGCATTTAGCAAGTTTTTTTGCTCTCTTTAAGTCAAGATGAAATGATTTGGCTTTATCCTCATGAATTTTTAACTGAATTTCAAAAGATCGCTGTGCCTCTGAATTTGCAGTGTTCGTTATAGAATTTTCTAGTTGCATACAAAGTTCGTTATAGAATTTTCCAGTTGCATACAAAGTTCGTTATAGAATTTTCTAGTTGCATACAAAGTCCGTTATAGAATTTTCTAGTTGCATACAAAGTTCGTTATAGAATTTTCTAGTTGCATACAAAGTTCGTTATAGAATTTTCTAGTTGCATACAAAGTTCGTTATAGAATTTTCTAGTTGCATACAAAGTTCGTTATAGAATTTTCTAGTTGCATACAAAGTTCGTTATAGAATTTTCTAGTTGCATACAAAGTTCGTTATAGAATTTTCTAGTTGCATACAAATTTCGTTATAGAATTTTCTAGTTGCATACAAAGTTCGTTATAGAATTTTCTAGTTGCATACAAAGTTCGTTATAGAATTTTCTAGTTGCATACAAGGTTCGTTATACGTATAATCTAAAAAAGAACAGTTTTGCATTCGTAACTCTCTTTCGCTAAAATTGTTAGATGGGCTGATTTTGTTTTGAGCGAATCAATTTGGCATAATTTGTAATCTGGTTGGTTGGGAGAAATTTCCTAGTGGCAATAAGCTTGCCAGTGAAAATTGTATTTTTTTTTAATTATGTACAAGGAGATAAATAAATAAAACATTATACCTATGTACACTTAGCATAGCAGTTCTAATGCTCCAATAACAGGTGTTTACTGCGTATGTATAATAAATAAATAAAAAATAGAAATCTAATGTTGAATGTTCAATATATTTTAATAATAGGAAACTGATCCTTTAAAAATAAGCTGAAAAAAACATCACCATCTATGAAGTAATGAAAAAAAATTTTTGTAACGCCATCTATTGGGAAATTGGTTTTTGTAAACAATAAAAGCAACAGTCCTTATAAATGAAGTAACAATGCTCTCGCACAGATGTCATCCCTGAAATGCGTCAGGATTGTAGGTTCATTTTTTGTTTGTAATTAAATTAGATTTAATTAACCTTTAAGAATTAAAAATAATTACGGTAACTAAAGCATTCACAGAGTAGTGTAGTGTTAAAACCATGCCTCAGAAAAAAACATCACACAAAACAAGAAACAATCTACTATGTCACTAAATCTCCTTCGGGCTACTGAAATAAAGCACTGCGCTCCATAGTGGGCGTAAAACTCGTAGATAGAGTCCGGAACGAGGATATAAAGAGGAGATGCGATGTAGACAACTTTATTCGCTGGGGTAGAGGACGAAGGCGTCAATGAAGAGACCATGTCGAGAGAATCGGAGACAATCGACTACCCAAAATTGTCTCCAAGGAAGGTCGTCCCGGAGGGTCGTAGAGCAAGGGGGAGACCAGCAAAAAGATGGAGTGAAAACTGGACATCCAGACTACAAGAGGCAGTCTCCGATTGAAAAAACAGGCCTTCGGTCTTAAACCTGAAGGAGAAGAAGAAGAATCCACTATGTGTATAGAAGGATCTTACTTTTATCAAACGCTTAAAGGTGATGGATGAGGCTGTTGGAGATTATGTTCTCAATTTATTAAATATATACTTACTATATATTTTAAACCATGGTTTAAGTTAGTTATGTAAAAAAAAATAACTCACTATAGAAAGATAAGCGCTCCGATGCTCGATGAAGGAAAAATTCCAATTCCCATTATCAATGCATTACCTTCTATCTTTAGGATCAACGGAAATTTATAAACTGCTTCATAAATTCATACAGAAAAATATAGTTATACTATAATCCCCCACAATATCTAATTATTTTTCACACTCACTGGAGTTGAAATTGATACACATAAACACATTGATCAACGTCTTTGGCACAAATAGTCCTGTACAGGGACTGGCTGCCTTACTAAAAAAAGATATGTACTAAACCATGAATCGTTTAATACCAATTTACATTGTGAATGTAATGATTTTTGCAACCACAAGTGATGAACTATTGACAAAGAATGGGGTAGCATTGTAATGAGGAGGACCTCCTGGCTGCATGCGACAGGACTATAACGGAGAGGGTGAGTATAATATACTAGAGTCTACAATCTGAATCTACCCGTTTGCATTCTGTTTCCGGTTGGCTCTCTGATTGGTTGAGATCTCGTAGTATTAAGTCAAATGAGCTGTGAAATTTTAAATTAAATGCGAAAAATTAAAAGAATATTATATATTTAATTTATAATTCAATTTATAAAGCAACTCGCTCACGCGAGTCGCTATTATTATTATACACAAACTTAAACCTAACCTAAGAATGCAGAAAAGAAACTCAGGGGCTAGACGCTACTGTATAATATTATGTAGATGGTTTGGATACAACAACATTAATACAGAGTACTATTTTAAGATAACTCTCAACAAAACTTCTCCAAACATTTTTCTATTTGTCCTTTCTTATAGCCAAAACTACATAATTTATCAGAATTTTCTAGGTTTTCATGCACCAATTTTAAGGTGTGTTACATTATTAGTTGAATCGCAAATTGTGAAAACTATGAATTGCGAGCTTTGCACAAGTGTGAAGTCAAGTTGGTTGAGCAATAATATCCACTTGTAAGCTTTGTCTGTTGTCAGAGATCAAAGGCATTATTCCTTCTTGATGCTTAATGTGATTTAAAACAGACACTTTACATAACTCACTCACACACAAGTATCAGGACGATATTATATTTTACTCTTTAATACAATCAACCTGGAACAATAGTACCTACATACACTATTATTACTATTTTACTCTCTTCTCTTCTCTCGATTAACCTATGTACACTCAAGAATTACAATGCAATGTAACAACACAACACTTATTGCAAAATAAAATTATCTTTCTAAAGAAATAAGAGGATTTTCGCAGTCTCCATTAGGATGGTTTTAGAACTATATTATCGAGATTTATTTTTGGAATCCCCAGTACCAAGTACATATTAACAATATCGAACGCCAAACTACATACAACGAAAAATTATAAAAAGCTTGGCTTATGGTAATATTATTGCACCATCCCCATCTACACTTGCATCTAGACGTCATTGTCAAGACATTTTATTTAATAACAACATTCTAAATAACCATATTGACTGTCCAGAATAATTATTTTATTATTTTATTTTATATTTTTCAAATGAATCATTAGCACCTGTATAAAATACGAGAACAAGTTTGACTTAGACTTTCAAAGATGCAAAAAAAGCAATTCGTATAAAGTTAAAAACACTTAATTCATAGGCTTATCATTACGCACCATACTAATGGATGCACCCTCACATACCTACCACACACACACACATACATATTCACGCACCACACACATACACATATTCACTCTCGCACACATACACAATAAACACATATACATAGTATGATGACACACAGATTTACATGTATCTATAAATTTACTACTTATCATGATAATATTCTTATTTATAATTAATATTCAATTAGTGTGGATACTTATGAAAAATTATTAATCAATATCTAATTTATATTTCTTTCATTGTCATCTTCAATTAAAACATAATAATATAGTCCTGATGATCTTCGAAATGGCTGCTCGTTGGACAACACAAGGACTACCATCAAGCATATTTCATACCTCTGCCACTAAGAGGCCAACTTCAAAACTTCATCAGTGGGGGGGGGGGGACATATAAAACTTGCCGTAGGCGGGACTTCTCTCAAAAAATATTAGAAACGAAATTGCATCGATAAGAGAACTCAATAAGAAGACATAAAAAAGCAGGATTGATCGGAGGCTGATAAATTTTATTGTACGCTGACATAAGTGGTACTTATTGCGTTATCATTTTTGGAAAACAACCTACTTAAACTGCTTTATTCCGTACAGCTTAAAATCAAGTAAAAGAGCACTTGGAGTGATCTTGTATCACTAATGATGTAGATATGTTTATAGAATCAGAGAGCAAAAGGATTGATTCCATCGAGGTGTGAAATATCGTGGATCGCTAGAATAACTAATGGGTTCCATGTCAAATGAACTTTATACATAATATACAGGATCGTCTGTCAATAATATACCTACAGCGCATTCCTTCAATATTCTGGAAATATTGCCAGACTCTCAAAATCTCAACAATAAATAAAATTGAGTAATTTGATATATGGCTGTACAAATGGGCATGGGTTGACAAAGGACAACGAGAGGAAATCGGGATCAGGCGTTTAGAGATAAATATTCCTTCTTTATTTTTTTTTTTTGAAAATTCCAAGTGAGCTAAGACGACGCATCCGGACTTAAGACTTTTCACTTAAGACTTAAGTCTTGCTGATTCTACTTCAAAAGACGAGCAGAGAAATTCTATTTTTGGGATGGGGAAGGATTGTTTTGTGCGATCATCAGATCAAAGTGGAAGTCCATGAATGGATAAATAAGTCAATTTAAAATATGTGTTTTCATTATTAAAAAATATGGTTTTCATTCAAAATTCATAACTTTCTTAAACTTGAGAGGAAAGCAGCCAACTCCACCAGGTGCCAGGCCTGGAGGAGCTTTGTGTGGGGTACATCTTTTGGGGATCATGACCCTCAGTCATGAGAAATACGCCACTGAGAGAGATTATAAAACCGAGCAAAATGTAAATATGTTGGGACACTGAAGATACATACATATAAGTACCCACAACTGTTTGTGTGTAAATGGCGTTAAAACATTATTTATAGACATAACGTGTCGCTAATCTAATGGAAATATTATCTTGGTTGAACACAGGATGTGATTCTCTTCGGTCTAAAACAATGTTTGTATTTTCAAGTATCTTCAAACCAAGTATACTATGTGCCTCCTGCCTCTCCAATAATAATACTATGCCGCTACTTGGTAATCTTTAGAGTTTGCTTTGTTTGCAATTTGTTTCCCAACCGAAATTAGCTGTCGGAAGGAGGCGTGTATGATGTATTGGTTCTCACTTCTCAATACATTGGTAGATTGGTTAAATATCTCTCTTCCTCGGTAGGCACCTAAATCAATTTCATCGATACTTTTAATATTCAAATATTCATCGGCCAAAGATGCATTGATGTTTTTATTAACATGGTGACGTAGGGTTAAGAGTATAATGGACCCAGTTATTAGGATTTGGGTCCATTATACTCTTCAGAAAAAGCGCACTACGTAGCGTTTGGGAGGTTTACAATCTACTGAAGAATATAATATCAATGAAATATTAACAATCACGTATATTTCCCTATTTTATATAAAAAAAATAATAGTAATGCAGCAATAAACTGTATCTTAAATAGATCTATGACAATATTTTCAAATGTTTGAATGTTAACTTTGTGGTTCATATTTAACAAATTAAATTTAAAGATATAACTTTGTATTAACCACGTTTTTTGGTTGAAACGATGCGACCGGTTTCGGAACTAACCGTTCCCTCATCAGTGGTGAGGGAACGGTTAGTTCCGAAACCGGTCGCATCGTTTCAACCAAAAAACGTGGTTAATACAAAGTTATATCTTTAAATTTAAGATCTATGACAGCCTACATCTTCTTCCTCATATTGTATAAAGTCATTTGACCTCTTTGTGAGGGTTGACTTTCCTGGGAGAAGGAGGTCCAACTGTTCCTCCATCTCTTCGCAGGGCTTCCGAGTAGTTTTCTGTTGTTGGCTATTTCTGTTTTTGAGATTTTGTTTTTCGATTACCCAGCTCTTACGGGACACTCTAAATAAATTATAATATTAAAAAAAACAGCACTATTCTAATAAATTATTCGGGGTCGAAATCACCGTAGTTATAACGAACCTAATTCAACTTTATCCCAAAATATTTTTGTTCCATCAAACATGGTAGGCGTGGTGTGGTGTCCATATTAAATTGTGACATAAAGTGATGATACTAATTATAATTAACCGTGGGTATGGCAACACACGCGCAAACGTGCGGTGCCATCCTCTACCACTAACACACGGCGCGCTGTCGGTGTTGCCAGAACACTCATTAAAAACTCGGAAAACATTCAACGATGTAATTTGGAAATAAATTATTGTATCTTTTCCAAACCTGACTATCATTATTATATTAATTAAAAACCAACTTTACGTATGTGACATGAGACTCAAATACTTTGAGGGGTTATATAAATAACTTTGTAATTTGTATACAGATAGAAACCCGTATGGTTATGTGAGCATTCTGACTAAATATTATATCAGATGCTGAAATTAAATTAATGAAGATAGGTACATACCTACTCTGACGATAGACTAAATATATACAACTGATTTTTTTTATTTATTTTATTTTATAGAATACAACAGCAATACAATAAAGATTTATACAATAATACAGAAATAATTTTTATGTTGCCAATTAGAGTATTCTAAAATATATTAAGTACATACACATTTATTAACAATTATGAAAATAGGATGGGAAAGGAGAGACGTAGGGAGGGGAGTGGGGGGGAGCACCGGCCACTAGAAATTCATATTATGATTTACCTCACGTGTCTCAATGTATGAATAATAATAAATTAAAATTAATTTAAAGGGGCACAATTAAAAAGTTAAAGAGTTAAAGATGTGTACAACAAGACAGCACAGCTTAAAAATCCGACAAATTCACAATTTTTTTTGAATAAATAAAAACTAGAAGCAAACATATCCAACTCCGGATCCATCAAACAATTTCTATTGTACCCAGTACAAGCTCTATTTATATAAGAATTTAGCATATAGTTATTTTATCGTGTGTCTTCACAAAATACATTGAAATATGCAAATATCAAATTTTCGAACTAACTAGGGCTGATTGTAGGTATTGAAATATGTAGAATAAATATTGAAAATTTTAACAAACTAAGTTAATCTATTCATTCATGCCATCATGACATATCCCATGTGAGGTAATCAGCGACTGTTGAGCGCGTGTATTTCATCTTCTTCTCCCAAGGGAGAAGAAGAAGAAGCACACCAGTAGCTGGTTACCCCACGGTTGATTGAGTTGTAGCTTTATGCGACAGACAACTTCACGACCCTCATTTCGCTCTTTGTCCTTCCCACCCCTTCATCTCCGTTAAAAATCCTGTTCATATGTATATTTACTTTGTTATTTTTTTAGCTTTCATTTTTTGTTGATGTACATGCATAATTCTATCACTCTGTAATCTAGTTGGTTGGAAGAAATTGCCTAATGGTAATAAGCCCGCCAGTGTGCACTATATTTGTTTATATTATGTACAAAAAATTAAAAAAAATATATTGTTTCATTACCTACTTATTTTTTATCTTGATATTATTTTATTTTTTATTTGTTTAGAAACTTAATACATCTATACATTTATAATACTTAATTGTAAATAAGAATACAAAAGAAATAGCCAGTTATAAAATTTCACATATTTAAATTATTATATATTATTGATGTTGGGTAGTCATTGTATGATGGTGAGTGTATGTGGGGGAAAGGGAAGGGTAATGGATATAGGAAAGCGTTGATAAGGAAGGGATGAATGTTTAAGAAAAGTAGGTTTGATTTTTAACCAGTAATATTACCAATAACTGCGCGTAATTGGCGTTTCATCGATGTCTGTGTGGAGTTAAATATATCAGGTTGGGGGTCAAGACTATTGTAATAATTTAAGTATCTGTTTACATAATTATTTTGTGCGTAATTTGTTCTGCAGTGTGGTGTATAGAAAATGTCAAAAGGTGTTATGTTCTGCAATTGTTTGGTTTTGTTTAATTTTCTTTTTTTGTTGTTCTTTTTCATTTATAATGTATTTCTCTTTTACTTAATTTTAATTTAATTAATGGGAGTACGTAGAAGAGGCTTGCATCCAGCAGCTGAGAGATGGCTGAATGAGAAAAAGATTTTTGATTATTCGGTTTTCGGTTTTTACTGGACACACGAAAACGGTGTTATTGTAATACAATAGAGTGGAAGTACTATTCTTAGACGGTGCCTCACAGCGTGAAAATTAAAAAAAAAGGATATTAAATATTTATATATACAGCATCGTATCATGATTCGAAAAAAGTTTTTTTGAAAGGACGCTCATAATGTGAGACCCGCGGGCATTTCAAAAAATCTATTCAATTCGTGGAACTTCTAAGGAATCGATAGTTGTATGCTGCTATGTTGACTCTTATCAATACTTTAAGGACTTGGTGCTCCCAACGACCTGAGGGTTTGATGGTTTTCAAAGAGTTGCTTTTCAATTCCACATATTCGTATGTATTGCGGTAGTAGGTAATTTATTTAAATCATAGAACATCATCAGACAATTTTGGGAGTCATTTCTTCTGAATACTTCGATATTTTGAAAAGATTATGAAATCGAAGCATCAACACAACAATCAGAGAATTTCAATTAAAAAAATTCAAGTTTCTTAAACATTGGTCTCTTATTTGATGTTCATTTCTTATTAATAGTCTCTTGTTTATGAAGTATACCATGATATGATGATCTTAGGTACCTAAACTGGAAAAAAGATACAAATCACTTATTTATTAAAAACATTAATTATTTATTTAAAAAAAACAAATATAAATAAAAACAAATTATTTATTTCAAACATTATTTATTAATATCAAACTACATAATTACCCACCAACCTCAATAAAACTGCTACCACAAAACACATCGTCACAAAATTACAAAAAAAAAAAAAACATAACATCATGGATAAATAACATCGGTTCAGATCAAATCAATAACATTATTATACCTAATCAAATATAATTAACTTTCACATTTTTTTATTGTTTTTTTTTAATTGAATCAATTGGAACGTCGTAATATCACTTAGAGGACATATAACACTAAATCTAGTGACTGAAAACATGATAATATATTAAAACCGCCAATAAAGTTACGCGTTAGTAAGGTTAATTATGGCGTGCATTAAAAAAGGTTTATACGTGATTTAAATTATTGGGAACCAAAAATTTGTTGCATTTTAAGAACTAACCTTACTTGAAATGAAAAAACTTTATTTAAACTACAAGATTTATTTCTCTACGATACATAGTTTTGGAGTAATTTAAAAAAAGTGCTGTAGAAAAGGATATTTTTAATATTTTTTACGGGTATTCAGACTGAATTTAAAAATTGTGTGACGAACATTCACTAGAGAAATGTTGAGTACAGTAATTGTTTTTTTTTCTAGAAACCCACTGTTTAACATATTTGAGGAATTTTGTTTGAAATTGGGTTGTTTAGGTTTATATGCCCCTTAAGATATTCCGTAGTCTTGCTGATAGTACTTCAAAAGAGGAATTGAGAAATTAAGTAGAATGAATGGGTATAACTAGTGTGGTACGATCAGCAGATTGAAGAGACAGATCTACTTCCAACGTCAGGGAGATCATCGCCCCATCTTTCCTAAGGCCGGTCATTTCCCGTTTTTGACTTAATTGCGTTGCAAAAAAATTCTATTTTGAAATAAGATTTTCAAAATGGAATTTCTGGTTAAAAATTTAATATTTTATTCTTAGCCTACATGCCGATCTTGAGATACTTTCTTTTTCTTTTTTTTTTATAAAAAATGAATATGTCCTTGTTAAACAAGTACATATACATCTTCCTACGTTCCCTAAAATAAGCAAATAAATGCTTGTGCTATAGGTGAACGAAATCGGTCGAGGCAGGATTCGAACTCGCGACCACTGGATTACTAACCCAGCGCGCTAACCGCTCTGCCACTGCTCAGACCCATCTAAACTTTTTAAAACTTTTTTAAACTTTTACTTTTCCTGCCTTGTATTTTTTTATGTATTCCGCTTCGAAGGGGCTGATTACTGTCTCTGAGGTAGGGAACTGGTTAAGGTGGAAGTAGCGATTAAATCAAAATTAGGTATATCGGGAAACAGGAAATGACAACGAATGAGGAAAGGGAAGAGCATTGATTGGTTCGAAAATTTACTAAGTATTTTATTAAATTGTATTTATTTATATTTCGCCTTTATCCTTAAATGCTTCTTTAAAATAATGGCATATGCATGGAAATGTAGATAGTTTCACGTCAGTTATTCAACGCAAATTTAATTCTCCAAAAAAAAAATATTCCTAACTGGAATCCAGAAAGAATAAAAAAATATGAAGAATTGCATTTATTACATGGCGATGCCAACTCTGAAATATAGATCAGAGGGCAAGCTTCTAGTAGCCTTTTAAATATATTTTATATGTTCATTTCAAACATTTGTTTTTTACTGTTTTTTTTTTCAGCGAATAAATAAAAAACATTCCAACTGTTGATGTACCATACCATGCCATACCATCACACCATTTCTTTATTTGCGATAGACAGAGAAAACCGATCTCCAGATTCATCTCTCTTGACATACTTTTCTCACCTCTTTTACGTCCATACATCGTCTCACACACGCTTTTCTGTAATTCCTTCTTTTAACGTCTCAATCTTTCAATATTCCATTTATGTGTTCGTACCAACTTTTCCTTGGCCGACCTCTACTTTTCGTTCCTCTTTTATCAGCCTTATATACTTTTTTTGTCAGACGGTCATCAGCCATTCTTTCTATGTGGCCAGACCACCTAGGGCATTTATTTTCATCTTACTTACGACTTACGATATCTTTTCAATAATAAATTCCTTATTTCTTACTCTGTCATACACCATTTTACCACACCTTCGTCTTAATGACATCATTTCAACTGCGTTAATTCTACTTCCATGCGTCTTATGCCATAGCCATGTCTTACTAGCATACATTAGAGTCGGTACGACGATACCATAGTGTATCGTGAGCATTGTTTTGATTGATATGACAAAAATTGTCTATTCTCTGATGTTTCGATGTCTAGGGATATTGTAAATCTATCCTCTCTCATCATGATTCCCGCTGACAATCGGCTTGTAAATGACCCATGATATTAGTCCAGTTATACAAAATAGAAGAAGGAAAATATATTTGTTGAAATTTGTACCTGAATTACATCCGAGAATATATCATGTGGATTAGTGAGAGGTATCTTTATACATAACATGATATACAAATTACATTTGTTGCCATTAGTGATAATAATATGTAGGTATGTGTATCTAATTATATTTATCCAGAAATATGTATAATAGTATGGCTGTTTGTGACATTGGATTTCACAAACAGAATATATGTACATAGGTAGGGAAGGGACATCATTTCTCTGAGGTGACCTACCTCTATCGTTCTACATGGGTTAAGGGATAATGGCCTTCACATTAGATATGCGGATGTATCAACCAACATACATACATCTAAAATGTTGGGTGTAAGGGTCAATAGGGGTGTGCTAAGCTATAATAAATTATATTTTATTTAGGTGAAAATCAAACGAGACTAATAATTTAACGATTCTTACTAAGACGATCGTTTTCTCTTGTAAGAACTTTCAACATATAAAATTAAAATGTACAATAAATACCCAACGAAGTTTTGTTGTTTATATTCATCATCTTGTCAGGTACTTGGACTCGTCACTCTTTCAGAATCTTACTTATTTATTTATTTATTTGTTTTCTTTGGGAAGCTACAGCTCATTTACAGTTTAAGGATACAATATTATTTTTAAAGTGTTAGAGCCAAAAAAAACATTCCATCAACATTATATAAAAACAAATAACAGTTAACAAGCCAAAAACATTCATACACACCCTCATACACACACACACACACACACACTCATACACACCAATACATACACATACATAGAACCACAGTAACAGAGAAAACGATCATCCTGTAAAGAGGAATAAAATATCGAATTATTGATTTCGTTTGATTTATACCTATGTATAATTATAATTAACTAGAGTTCTACATATTAAACGCTGTTACACTAGCTAAAATTCTTTTTCTTCTTCTTCGGTTAATAGACCTGTTGGTCTGTAATTCAAAAACTATGCCTCCTGAGAAGTCCAACTATCCTTCCATATCTTGAGAGGCCTCCCGGGTAGACGGCGACCAGAAGAGATACCATATACGTAAATGTATCATTGTCCATTATGGCTACCTGCTCTCTTCAATGTCTTCTTCTGGATCTACTCCACCGAACGATGTCCTCTACTCCACATTTTTTATAAATTCGCTAAAATTAAAGTTAAAAAATACTTTAAAAACTTATAGAAACGAAACTGATTTTGCATTAAAAATACAATTCTGGAACTGTTCTGGTGTTGAGCTGCCCAGAACAGAATAGATAATCGAATATTCTATTTTAATTGCATATACGCAAACATTGTACTTTTTTTCCCTTTCGGGAGTCAAATGATATTTTTATTGACAAACATTTTTTTCAACATCTCAATAGAGACGAAGTTGGGATATTGTAGACGAACCAGGAACTCGAGGCACCTACAGGGCTTACGACCTGTCATCGGCTGGTTTACGATAACTTTATGCGCTTGCGCAGCGTTCACCAATTATGCCTTCTTATTGAGTTCCCTTATCGATGTAATATTGAAAGTTCTATATATTTGAATAGTGTGAAACATTTTACCTGACAATAATGCATTATTACTATTACCATCTATAGAGTAACGGAGAAACCTTTTTTTAACGCCATCTATTGAGACATTGAGAAATTAATTTGTAAACAATGAAAGAAACAGTCCTTCCCTTTCAGGGGTGACATCTGTGTGTGACACCGTCATCTCATTTATAACAGACCTCCACTCTGGAATATCCAATATTTTATTCTCTACTATTTAATTTGAAATGTCCAAGAATTATATGAAATATAATATGCTTGAAACATTGTCAAACTATTACGCAAAGCATATTTTTTTAAATAAAATGTGCGAATCATTGAACCGGTTTTAATTTGCACTACAGATTGTTCCCTCACTACAAGTGTTATAAATGAAATAATTTTTAGACTTCAAAGTGAATTTTCCGATACAGAAAAATGTTGTTAAATGTACAGTTTAGTAATGGCGCTTGTGCTTCAAAATAATGTTTTAGAAATACTTGGAATATTGCCAAACTCAATTAAACCGTTAGGAAAAGTGGACTCCCTAGAGTGGTCTATAGCACATGTACGAAAAACTTGGCATCCTTAACCTTTTCTTCCAGTCTTGCTATATAAAATAATATTTTTGACGCATTGACAATACTGATAACCGATCTTAATGACAGTGTTAGATCAAATTTATCATATTATTATGTACAAATAAAAACTACCCAGGATTTAAAATGAAGCGAAACTTTTTAATCAAATTACGAAACCATATTTTCTTCTGTAGAATGAGTTTTTTATTCTACACCAGTTTGTGAACAGATGAATAAATATATGTAATATACTACATGATATGTAACTCTGAAAGAAATATAAAATTATTTGAGAGATCAAATTGTGTCTATTACAGTAGGTACCTACCATCGTTATTTAGATTATGGGGACAAGTCTGGTCAACCAGCAGAATCAAAACCATCCATGTTTATAATTTAAGTCAAATATCTTCGAATTTTATCTGATACGATTCTAGCTACTGAAACCGGAAATCATGTTCTATTAGCATTTCTCGACATGAGTGCAGCTTTTGAAACGATTGATCACACTATTCTCACTGAAAGACTCTTACGGTATTCGAGAAAACACATATAAGTGGTTTCAATCTTATCTCACAGGGCGGCACCAAACTATCAAATTCAATAACCTTAAATCATCTCCCGCTTTTGTAAAATTCGGAGTTCTCCAGGGTTCTGTGCTAGGTCCGTTACTATTTATCTTATACACAAAAGACATATTTTCAACCATTGACTCCCACGGACTACTCGCACACTGTTATGCGGACGATTGGCAGCTTTACTTTTATTGCACACCAGAAAATGCTCACCATCTAAAAAACACAATTTGTTAATGTATCGAAGATATCGGTGTTTGGATGTCAGCAAACAAACTTAAGCTAAACCCAACAAAGACAGAACTACTCTGGACAGCAACACGCAAACGAAGCCATTTAATAGACACTTCCCCACTAACTTTCGAAAATTCAGATATTCTTCCCAAATCCTGTATTAAACTTCTTGGAGTCAAAATATATTAAAATCTAAACTTTTCAAACCAAATTAACACAGTTACTTCTTCTGCTTTCTTTCAACTAAGACGTTTAAAGTCAATCCGAAGGAGTATCCCAATTGAAGCCATGAAATCTTTGGTAAGCGCCTTTGTTGTCTCCCGTTTGGATTATTGTAACGGTATTTATGCGAATTTACCAAAGAAAAAAATTAATAAAATTCAGTCAGTTTTCAATGCTGCAGCCAGACTCATCACTGGAACATCCAAATTTTCTCACATCTCTCACCATCTTCGCAATCTACATTGGCTTAAAGTCCCCGAAAGAATTGAATGTAAGCTTTGTCTCATAATCTTTAAAGCACTTCGTGGTATGGCTCCTACTTACCTCTCCTAACTGTGCATTCCGCTTTCAATAAATGACAGACAATCATCACTTCGTTCAGCTTCTTCATCCATGGTTGGGAAATTAGTTGAAATAAACAGGGTGCACACAACTAATTTCGGTGATCGTGCATTTGCTGTGGCAGGACCAAATGCATGGAATAAGCTCCCACATACCCTCAGACAAACCGAAAATATATATTCTTTCAGGAAAAAACTCAAAACGCACCTTTTTCGCAAATCTTACCAGAGCCAAAATGATACAACGTAATCAATTTTTCAGCGCCCTTGAGGTGAGATATTCACAAAAACGGCGCTATATGAATTATCCAAATTTATTATTTATTATTATTATCTTGAACCTGGCTTCCGGGTGCGCAGAGTGCAAATTTGTCTCTTTTTGTTTCATTGGTATACGAACAAATCGCAAAACGGCTCAAGATATTTGGCGAAAACTATATCCATATCATGGATACAATAAATTATCTAATGGAGTTCTATAATATCTTAAGATGTAAACATAGATGGTTTTGATACCACCAGTTGACTAGTCTTACCCTCCAGATCAAGTAGGTATGTTTTTTTTATTTTAATATGTTTTGCTTCTCGGAAAACTAACAGGTACTACGTTAAATATGAAATAAACACGCAACACATAACTAGTTGCCAGATTCTGGAGTCATATGATGTATGGTAATATGGTATTAGAGATCCAGACTGAAACACAAATTAAAAATGGTGTCTCCACCGGGTATTGAACCCGGAACCATTCGCTCATGATTCAGATATCTAACTAACTTATCCAATTGAACCACGAAGGCCGACAGTATAAATAATTTTGGAAAGAAAATTACATAATTTTTAATTTATAGTGGAATATGCAAACAAGTATATGTAAATATGTGTTATTCAATTAGTTTTACCGAAAATCAATATTGAATAAATTTATATTTATTTATTCAATATTGCTTCTAGGGTAACTAACAGGTACTATGTCAAATATTTATTTAGCACGCACCCAATAACAAGTTGCCACATCTGGAGACTTAAGATATTAATCGAATCACAGATCCAGACTGAAAACACAATTAAAAACTGTATCTCCACCGGGTATCGAATCGGGACCTTATATATCTACATCGATTTTTATAGCTAAGATGTGTTATTTAGTATTTCAGCAAAAAACCAGAATATCTTTTAAGAGGGTATATAACACTAAATCCGATTACACTATGAAGTTATGTTAGTACCTAAGGGTAACCATCGCGTGCGTTAAAAAGGGTTAATACGTGATTGAAATTATCGGAAACCTAAAATTTGTTGACCTAGAACAGATACCTAAAGTAGGACAATGTTAAGAAAAAAAAGAAGAAGAATGAATAAAGAAATTCAATTCAAATATTGTTGGTTGGTTCACGTGTTTTTTTTTTTTTGTAAATAATCAGTGCTGATGAAACTGTATTGATTATTTTGAATTAGGTCCACGGCCCATATTTTTCTATCATCAATTTAAAAGAAAACATCTGTTTGCACTTTTTGCCTTGAACCCAAGTTGTGGTTGCACATCCTTTAATCGATTTGTGATGGCATTTTCAAGCAGATGAAAGACGCTGCCATTATGAATAATAATAGAGTAGATGATGAGATCTGAAATAACACAAACTTCATCACAAATATTTGAGAGTTTTGTCCACAAATAACTGCTGTGTTTAGCCAACAGTTTATATAATAATGAGATCAAACATTCAGATCAAAGTGCAAAATATACCTAACATCAGTGTATGCGATATCGGCAAAGAACAGAATGGACAAGATGGAAAATGAAAGGAGTGGACTTACTGTGCCAGCTGTTTTCTTCCTTTCCTCTGTCGCGTTGTTCTTCCTTCTCGTCACTGATTCAACAAA
The DNA here is from genome assembly GCA_963576475.1 of Molanna angustata. NCBI lineage: Eukaryota > Metazoa > Arthropoda > Insecta > Trichoptera > Molannidae > Molanna > Molanna angustata. The sequence continues at coordinate 670,847 of OY754973.1, read as the reverse complement.
TTATGTTCACAATTATTGTCTGTAATATACGTGCGAAAGCCGCGAACGTATTTAAAATGTTTTTATATGTATTGCGCACGGCGCTTGTTTAACACGAGATGATGCAGGGACACGCGTATTTTCGAGACTGAAGAACGTGGCTGGCTCGCGCGCGAACAGAGGCGGGATGATTGTTGCCACGATCAGTTATGGATGTAGGTATGATGAGTTTTAGGTATGTCAGGAAGATGAGGATAGGTACAAATAGGAAGTATCTGTCATCTGCGCCAACAATCAGTAAGATCCGATATATTATATCGATTAACCTTAGTTCTTAGGCACCTATATTGCCATATACATAACACTAGACAAACTGTTAAAAAATCTACAAGTAGTACCTCGAATGAAAAACACACAAGGACACAAAAACTATACATACAAAGCAACTAAACTACGTAATTTAATCAAAGCCGAAAAGAGAGCGAAATATTATTAAATATAATGAACTTAACAAATAACTTTTATTATAATAATACTTTCTAGCAGAAATAGATTGAAAAACACTGACAGGAATTAAACAATAATCGACAATAGGTATAATGGCATTGGCATAGTGGATTTTATTATCGAGGAATCACTATAAAACTAATAAAAGAAAGAATATATTTTGTATTTTATAATAAAAAAAATACGTACACTTCAGCCCCCAGAACATGCTTTGGGGCTAGAGGAGTGGAAACATCCATATTTGATTGATAAAAATATTTTGTCTTTTCTTAATAATATTTATATTGTACTGGATTATTGTAATAAATAAATAAATAAATATTGATTGAAATAACTCAAAATAAGAAGACAATTAGGTTGACTGCAGCATGGAAAACAAAAATACATTAAGTGATGTAATTTCGGAAATTTTTTGAACAGATTTTAATTAGTCAGCTCAATTCCCTCCGTTAAATTTGGTTGATAACTTTTTTTCAACACTGATTTGATCTTCATTTCAATGAGCCTGGCTTTGAAATCAAAATGCCCGATTTATTTTTACATAAGCATCAATATCGTATCACTTCATATAATAGTTTTTATTTATAATTATTATTTCAGTGACAAAAACAGTTTATTTTTTGGAGATCACCTTAATTTTAATGTAAAATAAATTTAGATTATAACAAAACGATTCTCATATTAAGAGGAATACAAAAACTCATAGAATTGTCAAATTCATTCGATTTTGACTACTTCATATTTTCGAAGATTACTGAAGTTTTGTTGCATATTTAGGTCATTTTCTAACCATACAGCTAATCTATGCACCTATTTACTGTTCATAAGCTGTATTTTGAATGAATACCTCTTGATTTCATTTGATAGTATTATAATATACCTACATACATACATACATACCGTCACGCTGTTTCCCTATTTGGGGTAGGCAGAGAGAACCGAACGCCAGACTCTTCTATCTTGGCATACCTATTTTGCCTCATTTACATTCATACATCGCGTCATACATGCTCTCCTATTATTCTGACTTCGTATATTCCCCTCTTTCAAAATCTCATTTATATGATCATGCCAGCTCTTTCTCGGTCGACCCTTACATATCATTCCACTCTTTTCAGCCTTGTATACTTTCTTTGTTAGTCGTTCATCGTTCATTCTCTCTACATATCCGAACCATCGCAAAGCATTTATCTTCATTCTACTCAGAATATCTCTTTCAATCTTATATTCTCTTCTGATATCTTGAATTGTTTTGTCACACATTCGTCTTAGGGATCTCATTTCCACAGCGTTAATTTTACTATCATGCGTCTTCTGCCATGTCCATGTCTCACTTGCATACATTATGGTTGGAACGACAATAGCGTTGTGCACAGCGAGTTTTGCTGGCCTTTAAATAATTAGGTCGGCCATTATTGTTCAATCTTCAATCACGCTGAAACATACTTTAAGCATTATAATATAAGGTTCCTATATAATTGACGATAAATTTTTGACTGAATAACAAGTCTGAATGAATAAAAAAACTATTTCACGTCAATCCGTAGATTGTTTACATTAGTGCTGCCAATGTCAAACGCATAATGTCAAACGCAGTTGTTTTTTTATTACAAATAAATATAATTCAAATACAGAACATACAAAATCTATTGTGAAACAATATAAATGGTATTTGAAAAAAGTATGAATGAAATACAAAATTAATCAATTTGATCACAATATCAAATGATTCAAGCTGGAAACACACAGTATTAACATGCATTGTCATCGGTAATACACAAATTCTGAATTTTTCAAAGCTCTTAACTGGTTGGGAAGTTTGTGTGTAAAAATTGCATTGGGGCATAATCAGAAATGTGTTTGATGAAAAGTTAATGAGATTTAAGGTGATTTTTGCAAAGCCTTAATTCGTTTATAAAACTAAATCAACTTATACTTTCTAAATACGATTCTCAAATAAGACTTTGTAAGAGTTCTGACTCTGAAAACATGACGGGCTTTGATCTTATGACAGAATCAGTTCAGTAACTTCTATTTGGATCAAAGATTTGGTCCCTTGCCTCAAAGCAAATAAATAGAGTAGGAAAAAAAGAAATAAGTAGGTACTTACCAATTTTTTTTCATATTTTGCGTTCTGAAACAAGTAAGAAAAGCACTCATTAATTTTAAAATATTGATTTATATTCTTTGATATTTATTAATAATTCATTAATTTATCTTTCTGTACATAATATAAAAAAATATATTGTACACTGGCTCATTGTCATAAGGCAATTTCTTCCAACCAACCAGATTATAAAGTATGACAAATTTGTGTACCTATTGTCATGTTATATTTACAAATGGAAAAATATTTCATGACTAACTTTGCGTTGAGAATGAATTTGGAGCCTACGTTTCAAAAGTGACAACATTTTTAGTAGTTATCCAACGATCTCGACGTAAAATGTTTTTTTTACTGGCAATGCCGCCTTATCACGTGACCTCTCCCCATTCCGGTCGATTCATTGTTAACGCGACAAGATGATTTGTAACCGCAAGGCTAAAATGCCTAATTTTTTACACCATAAAACAAGGAAAAAGTGCATCATGCACCACAAATAAGGAGTGGACTCGGATAGAAAGGGTGAGTGTCCAAAATAAGTTCATTTAAGTTACGTTAGAATTTATACCAGCATCGCATGATCAACCGATCTGTTTTTTTGTTGCAGAGTTAATTTCATTGACTCCTTTCTTTACCGTTTATCCTTTATTTTGTACTGACCCGGCTTTCCACAAGGAAATAAAAGATATCATGATTTATCAGTTTTGCCATAGATTGCACACTGGTGATATTCATATCACTCGATATTGATGTGATAAATATATGATTTTGTTCGCCGTACAAGACACTAGAATTTTGATGGAAAATGGCGTATTCTGTAACTCCAACATTTTGCTACTTTTATCAAGATAGACTTCATACAGCTTTGTTACCCGGATTCTAATGTTAATTATTATCTTGCAAATATAATTTCAATGTAAAAATATGATTGAGGCCCGTATTCCATGCGGTACCTAATATGTCATGTGTAAATTTGTTATCTACCGATATATTTTTGTCAGTTTGATTATCATGTAAATTTATAAAAGAATATTGAGTTAATGAAATCTTCTTAAACTAATATTGTATCAATGGTGGAAAAATGTAAAATTGGCCAATTCTTTTATAATAATTTTATTAGAACAATCTGTTAAAAATCGTAAAAACAACAAAATTTATAATTTTATTTCTTTGAACATCACGAATTATAATGACTATCATGTCGATAAAACTACATTTTAGAATTGTTAAAATTGATACAAATAATTAATTACAACATCATCGACAAACGATTGTTTTTTACTTTGTGGTATCATTTTGAAATAATTAAATGAAATAAAACACAACTTTGTGTACACCACTAAAATTATAATTTTTATTCAAATGAATAAAAAATCCCTCTACATGTTACGAGAACAAAGTTCCCTTCCTCAGGAGGATACAAAGTATACTAAAATAAATTACAATATACAGACTTAAGGTAAACATAATGGGTGTCGTGTGGGCTGGGTTAAACTATTTATTGGTGGGGGGTGCAATGAAGTTATTGGTTAATTAATTTTTGTATTGGGAAAATATTTAATATAGGGTTATTAGGAAATTGTGTTTGATTATTAATTATATTATTTCTCATGTTTACGTTTTTTCTGATTTCCAAGATTTCCAGGCTATCTAATTGTCTATCACTTAAATTACTATGTAATATTTTTACGCCTAAATTATTATTAAAGCTATGGTTATTTTCGATCAAATGGTTTGCGAATTCTGAATAATTATTGCTGTTAAGACATCTTAAATGCTCCTTAACTCTCGTTTCTATATTTCTTGTAGTCTTTCTTATATAAAATGATGGGCAATCGTTACACTCTAATTTATAGATTCCTGATTTTTTATTAGGATTTTCTTTATCCTTATTATTTATTATGTAATTTTTTAATTTATTGTTGGTATAAAACGCGGGTTTGATAGTATCTGGTATATTTTTAGATATTGTATTGGCTATTTTATTATTATAAAATAGTATTTTTCTCCATTTTTTATTTTTTTCCTTTATTTCCGGGTATAAATATGTCCTATAATATTTTTTCTTAACTTTTTTGTTTACTATATTGTCAATAATTTTACTATTGTATCCATTATTTATTGCTATTTTTTTAATTAATCTTAACTCATTACTATAGTTTTTATCAGATAAAGGTATATTTATTAATCTATTTATCATGGAGTGAAAAGCTGCAACTTTTTGAGAAAAAGGATGGTTTGATGTATTGTGAATGATTATATCAGTGAAAGTATCTTTACGGAATATATTAAATTCTATTTTACTATTTATAATGGATAATTTTAAATCTAAGAAATTTATACTATAGTCTCTGCCTATTTCTAGTGTAAATTGTATATTTTTGTGTAGTTTGTTTAGGAAATTAAGGAACATCTGTAATTGTCTCAATGTACCAGTCCAGATACACAGCACATCATCTACGTATCTTTTCCAATAATGAACATATTTCAATAATAATGCTTTGCTATTAAAAATTCTATTTTCTAAATTGTTCATAAAAATGTCCGCAAACAAAGGACTCGTGCTTGACCCCATTGCTAAACCATCTTTTTGTTTATAAATAGTATTATTGAATTGAAAAAAGTTTTGTTTCAGAACAACATTACACAATTTAAGTAAATCAGATGCTAATTCTTTTGGTATATTTGACAAATTCAATGAATTTTCCAAAATTGTTTTTGTCTCTTCTATGGGGATACTTGGAAAAAGATTAACTACATCAAAAGACACTAATAATGCATTATTGGGGATTTCCATATCCTTAAGGCTATTAACTAAGTCTATGGAATTCTTTACTGTGTAATTTGGTTTAAAAACATTTGAATCTATAATGACTTTGTTAAGTGTTGCAGTTAATTTATGACTAGGGGCATTACAGTTAGATACGACAGGTCTAATGGGTTGATGGCTTTTGTGAATTTTTAATAGACTATACAATTTTGGTACCTGGGGATTTTTCAACAGTAATCCCTTATTTCTATATAAATTAACAAAATAATCACTTTTACAAACTTTTAATGTGTCTTTAATTTGTTCTTGGCACTTAGCAATTGGGTTTTTTTCCACTTTCACAAAATTGTCACCTTTCAAAAAGTCCATTGTCTTATTTATATATTCACTTTTTTCCATAATGATAACTGAGTTTCCTTTATCTGCCTTAGTGATGATAAGATTTTTTTCCCGGGTAACTTTCGAAATATCACTTGCGTGTTTTTGTTCTAAATTACATAGTCTTTTAGCATATTTGTTATCATTAAAACTTTTTTTAATTACTTCTCCACATTTATATTGGTAAGATTTTTCTTGGTTTGTCAGAGCACTGTTAATGTCCACCGCGAGTAACTCTAGTTGTTTGTTTTTTTTAATATTATTTACGGTGTGTAAGTTATGATTTAACCCTTTTGACATTAAATCAAGCTCTTCTTTTTTAAATTTGTGATTGGTTAAGTTAATAACACGGCTGTGGAATTCAAAATTATTAACTTCATTTATATTATCCGGAATTATATTGGAAGATTGTTTAATTTTTTCCCGTAATTTGTTTAATTTTTTATTTAAACACTCTTTCTTTTTAAAGGCTTTGATGCTTGCGATAAGCCTAACATGGTCGTCAAAAAGGTCCCATTCAACTGGATGTAAAGCTCTTGTAAGATCCATATGTAGCACTTTGATTTGGAGTTTGACATTATTTCGTTTTTTGAATACACTTTTTAAGTCTTCATTTAACCAAGCAATTTTTGCTTTTTGAGCCGAATTCGAGGTTGACTTGAATTTAAAATTTATGTAGTTAGGTATTATTTTAAATTTTAAACACTCTCGAAGAAAAAATAAGTTTAAGCAAATAAGTCTATATTTGATCATTAATTTTTTATACACTTTTGCCTTTTTAGCCGTACTCGCTAATATCACATCATCGACAAACGATTGTTTTTTACTTTGTGGTATCATTTTGAAATAATTAAATGAAATAAAACACAACTTTGTGTACACCACTAAAATTATAATTTTTATTCAAATGAATAAAAAATCCCTCTACATGTTACGAGAACAAAGTTCCCTTCCTCAGGAGGATACAAAGTATACTAAAATAAATTACAATATACAGACTTAAGGTAAACATAATGGGTGTCGTGTGGGCTGGGTTAAACTATTTATTGGTGGGGGGTGCAATGAAGTTATTGGTTAATTAATTTTTGTATTGGGAAAATATTTAATATAGGGTTATTAGGAAATTGTGTTTGATTATTAATTATATTATTTCTCATGTTTACGTTTTTTCTGATTTCCAAGATTTCCAGGCTATCTAATTGTCTATCACTTAAATTACTATGTAATATTTTTACGCCTAAATTATTATTAAAGCTATGGTTATTTTCGATCAAATGGTTTGCGAATTCTGAATAATTATTGCTGTTAAGACATCTTAAATGCTCCTTAACTCTCGTTTCTATATTTCTTGTAGTCTTTCCTATATAAAATGATGGGCAATCGTTACACTCTAATTTATAGATTCCTGATTTTTTATTAGGATTTTCTTTATCCTTATTATTTATTATGTAATTTTTTAATTTATTGTTGGTATAAAACGCGGGTTTGATAGTATCTGGTATATTTTTAGATATTGTATTGGCTATTTTATTATTATAAAATAGTATTTTTCTCCATTTTTTATTTTTTTCCTTTATTTCCGGGTATAAATATGTCCTATAATATTTTTTCTTAACTTTTTTGTTTACTATATTGTCAATAATTTTACTATTGTATCCATTATTTATTGCTATTTTTTTAATTAATCTTAACTCATTACTATAGTTTTTATCAGATAAAGGTATATTTATTAATCTATTTATCATGGAGTGAAAAGCTGCAACTTTTTGAGAAAAAGGATGGTTTGATGTATTGTGAATGATTATATCAGTGAAAGTATCTTTACGGAATATATTAAATTCTATTTTACTATTTATAATGGATAATTTTAAATCTTAGAAATTTATACTATAGTCTCTGCCTATTTCTAGTGTAAATTGTATATTTTTGTGTAGTTTGTTTAGGAAATTAAGGAACATCTGTAATTGTCTCAATGTACCAGTCCAGATACACAGCACATCATCTACGTATCTTTTCCAATAATGAACATATTTCAATAATAATGCTTTGCTATTAAAAATTCTATTTTCTAAATTGTTCATAAAAATGTCCGCAAACAAAGGACTCGTGCTTGACCCCATTGCTAAACCATCTTTTTGTTTATAAATAGTATTATTGAATTGAAAAAAGTTTTGTTTCAGAACAACATTACACAATTTAAGTAAATCAGATGCTAATTCTTTTGTTATATTTGACAAATTCAATGAATTTTCCAAAATTGTTTTTGTCTCTTCTATGGGGATACTTGGAAAAAGATTAACTACATCAAAAGACACTAATAATGCATTATTGGGGATTTCCATATCCTTAAGGCTATTAACTAAGTCTATGGAATTCTTTACTGTGTAATTTGGTTTAAAAACATTTGAATCTATAATGACTTTGTTAAGTGTTGCAGTTAATTTATGACTAGGGGCATTACAGTTAGATACGACAGGTCTAATGGGTTGATGGCTTTTGTGAATTTTTAATAGACTATACAATTTTGGTACCTGGGGATTTTTCAACAGTAATCCCTTATTTCTATATAAATTAACAAAATAATCACTTTTACAAACTTTTAATGTGTCTTTAATTTGTTCTTGGCACTTAGCAATTGGGTTTTTTTCCACTTTCACAAAATTGTCACCTTTCAAAAAGTCCATTGTCTTATTTATATATTCACTTTTTTCCATAATGATAACTGAGTTTCCTTTATCTGCCTTAGTGATGATAAGATTTTTTTTTTTCCCGGGTAACTTTCGAAATATCACTTGCGTGTTTTTGTTCTAAATTACATAGTCTTTTAGCATATTTGTTATCATTAAAACTTTTTTTAATTACTTCTCCACATTTATATTGGTAAGATTTTTCTTGGTTTGTCAGAGCACTGTTAATGTCCACCGCGAGTAACTCTAGTTGTTTGTTTTTTTTAATATTATTTACGGTGTGTAAGTTATGATTTAACCCTTTTGACATTAAATCAAGCTCTTCTTTTTTAAATTTGTGATTGGTTAAGTTAATAACACGGCTGTGGAATTCAAAATTATTAACTTCATTTATATTATCCGGAATTATATTGGAAGATTGTTTAATTTTTTCCCGTAATTTGTTTAATTTTATATTTAAACACTCTTTCTTTTTAAAGGCTTTGATGCTTGCGATAAGCCTAACATGGTCGTCAAAAAGGTCCCATTCAACTGGATGTAAAGCTCTTGTAAGATCCATATGTAGCACTTTGATTTGGAGTTTGACATTATTTCGTTTTTTGAATACACTTTTTAAGTCTTCATTTAACCAAGCAATTTTTGCTTTTTGAGCCGAATTCGAGGTTGACTTGAATTTAAAATTTATGTAGTTAGGTATTATTTTAAATTTTAAACACTCGAAGAAAAAATAAGTTTAAGCAAATAAGTCTATATTTGATCATTAATTTTTTATACACTTTTGCCTTTTTAGCCGTACTCGCTAATATCACATCATCGACAAACGATTGTTTTTTACTTTGTGGTATCATTTTGAAATAATTAAATGAAATAAAACACAACTTTGTGTACACCACTAAAATTATAATTTTTATTCAAATGAATAAAAAATCCCTCTACATGTTACGAGAACAAAGTTCCCTTCCTCAGGAGGATACAAAGTATACTAAAATAAATTACAATATACAGACTTAAGGTAAACATAATGGGTGTCGTGTGGGCTGGGTTAAACTATTTATTGGTGGGGGGTGCAATGAAGTTATTGGTTAATTAATTTTTGTATTGGGAAAATATTTAATATAGGGTTATTAGGAAATTGTGTTTGATTATTAATTATATTATTTCTCATGTTTACGTTTTTTCTGATTTCCAAGATTTCCAGGCTATCTAATTGTCTATCACTTAAATTACTATGTAATATTTTTACGCCTAAATTATTATTAAAGCTATGGTTATTTTCGATCAAATGGTTTGCGAATTCTGAATAATTATTGCTGTTAAGACATCTTAAATGCTCCTTAACTCTCGTTTCTATATTTCTTGTAGTCTTTCCTATATAAAATGATGGGCAATCGTTACACTCTAATTTATAGATTCCTGATTTTTTATTAGGATTTTCTTTATCCTTATTATTTATTATGTAATTTTTTAATTTATTGTTGGTATAAAACGCGGGTTTGATAGTATCTGGTATATTTTTAGATATTGTATTGGCTATTTTATTATTATAAAATAGTATTTTTCTCCATTTTTTATTTTTTTCCTTTATTTCCGGGTATAAATATGTCCTATAATATTTTTTCTTAACTTTTTTGTTTACTATATTGTCAATAATTTTACTATTGTATCCATTATTTATTGCTATTTTTTTAATTAATCTTAACTCATTACTATAGTTTTTATCAGATAAAGGTATATTTATTAATCTATTTATCATGGAGTGAAAAGCTGCAACTTTTTGAGAAAAAGGATGGTTTGATGTATTGTGAATGATTATATCAGTGAAAGTATCTTTACGGAATATATTAAATTCTATTTTACTATTTATAATGGATAATTTTAAATCTAAGAAATTTATACTATAGTCTCTGCCTATTTCTAGTGTAAATTGTATATTTTTGTGTAGTTTGTTTAGGAAATTAAGGAACATCTGTAATTGTCTCAATGTACCAGTCCAGATACACAGCACATCATCTACGTATCTTTTCCAATAATGAACATATTTCAATAATAATGCTTTGCTATTAAAAATTCTATTTTCTAAATTGTTCATAAAAATGTCCGCAAACAAAGGACTCGTGCTTGACCCCATTGCTAAACCATCTTTTTGTTTATAAATAGTATTATTGAATTGAAAAAAGTTTTGTTTCAGAACAACATTACACAATTTAAGTAAATCAGATGCTAATTCTTTTGGTATATTTGACAAATTCAATGAATTTTCCAAAATTGTTTTTGTCTCTTCTATGGGGATAATTGGAAAATTCATTGAATTTGTCAAATATACCAAAAGAATTAGCATCTGATTTACTTAAATTGTGTAATGTTGTTCTGAAACAAAACTTTTTTCAATTCAATAATACTATTTATAAACAAAAAGATGGTTTAGCAATGGGGTCAAGCACGAGTCCTTTGTTTGCGGACATTTTTATGAACAATTTAGAAAATAGAATTTTTAATAGCAAAGCATTATTATTGAAATATGTTCATTATTGGAAAAGATACGTAGATGATGTGCTGTGTATCTGGACTGGTACATTGAGACAATTACAGATGTTCCTTAATTTCCTAAACAAACTACACAAAAATATACAATTTACACTAGAAATAGGCAGAGACTATAGTATAAATTTCTTAGATTTAAAATTATCCATTATAAATAGTAAAATAGAATTTAATATATTCCGTAAAGATACTTTCACTGATATAATCATTCACAATACATCAAACCATCCTTTTTCTCAAAAAGTTGCAGCTTTTCACTCCATGATAAATAGATTAATAAATATACCTTTATCTGATAAAAACTATAGTAATGAGTTAAGATTAATTAAAAAAATAGCAATAAATAATGGATACAATAGTAAAATTATTGACAATATAGTAAACAAAAAAGTTAAGAAAAAATATTATAGGACATATTTATACCCGGAAATAAAGGAAAAAAATAAAAAATGGAGAAAAATACTATTTTATAATAATAAAATAGCCAATACAATATCTAAAAATATACCAGATACTATCAAACCCGCGTTTTATACCAACAATAAATTAAAAAATTACATAATAAATAATAAGGATAAAGAAAATCCTAATAAAAAATCAGGAATCTATAAATTAGAGTGTAACGATTGCCCATCATTTTATATAGGAAAGACTACAAGAAATATAGAAACGAGAGTTAAGGAGCATTTAAGATGTCTTAACAGCAATAATTATTCAGAATTCGCAAACCATTTGATCGAAAATAACCATAGCTTTAATAATAATTTAGGCGTAAAAATATTACATAGTAATTTAAGTGATAGACAATTAGATAGCCTGGAAATCTTGGAAATCAGAAAAAACGTAAACATGAGAAATAATATAATTAATAATCAAACACAATTTCCTAATAACCCTATATTAAATATTTTCCCAATACAAAAATTAATTAACCAATAACTTCATTGCACCCCCCACCAATAAATAGTTTAACCCAGCCCACACGACACCCATTATGTTTACCTTAAGTCTGTATATTGTAATTTATTTTAGTATACTTTGTATCCTCCTGAGGAAGGGAACTTTGTTCTCGTAACATGTAGAGGGATTTTTTATTCATTTGAATAAAAATTATAATTTTAGTGGTGTACACAAAGTTGTGTTTTATTTCATTTAATTATTTCAAAATGATACCACAAAGTAAAAAACAATCGTTTGTCGATGATGTGATATTAGCGAGTACGGCTAAAAAGGCAAAAGTGTATAAAAAATTAATGATCAAATATAGACTTATTTGCTTAAACTTATTTTTTCTTCGAGAGTGTTTAAAATTTAAAATAATACCTAACTACATAAATTTTAAATTCAAGTCAACCTCGAATTCGGCTCAAAAAGCAAAAATTGCTTGGTTAAATGAAGACTTAAAAAGTGTATTCAAAAAACGAAATAATGTCAAACTCCAAATCAAAGTGCTACATATGGATCTTACAAGAGCTTTACATCCAGTTGAATGGGACCTTTTTGACGACCATGTTAGGCTTATCGCAAGCATCAAAGCCTTTAAAAAGAAAGAGTGTTTAAATAAAAAATTAAACAAATTACGGGAAAAAATTAAACAATCTTCCAATATAATTCCGGATAATATAAATGAAGTTAATAATTTTGAATTCCACAGCCGTGTTATTAACTTAACCAATCACAAATTTAAAAAAGAAGAGCTTGATTTAATGTCAAAAGGGTTAAATCATAACTTACACACCGTAAATAATATTAAAAAAAACAAACAACTAGAGTTACTCGCGGTGGACATTAACAGTGCTCTGACAAACCAAGAAAAATCTTACCAATATAAATGTGGAGAAGTAATTAAAAAAAGTTTTAATGATAACAAATATGCTAAAAGACTATGTAATTTAGAACAAAAACACGCAAGTGATATTTCGAAAGTTACCCGGGAAAAAAATCTTATCATCACTAAGGCAGATAAAGGAAACTCAGTTATCATTATGGAAAAAAGTGAATATATAAATAAGACAATGGACTTTTTGAAAGGTGACAATTTTGTGAAAGTGGAAAAAAACCCAATTGCTAAGTGCCAAGAACAAATTAAAGACACATTAAAAGTTTGTAAAAGTGATTATTTTGTTAATTTATATAGAAATAAGGGATTACTGTTGAAAAATCCCCAGGTACCAAAATTGTATAGTCTATTAAAAATTCACAAAAGCCATCAACCCATTAGACCTGTCGTATCTAACTGTAATGCCCCTAGTCATAAATTAACTGCAACACTTAACAAAGTCATTATAGATTCAAATGTTTTTAAACCAAATTACACAGTAAAGAATTCCATAGACTTAGTTAATAGCCTTAAGGATATGGAAATCCCCAATAATGCATTATTAGTGTCTTTTGATGTAGTTAATCTTTTTCCAAGTATCCCCATAGAAGAGACAAAAACAATTTTGGAAAATTCATTGAATTTGTCAAATATACCAAAAGAATTAGCATCTGATTTACTTAAATTGTGTAATGTTGTTCTGAAACAAAACTTTTTTCAATTCAATAATACTATTTATAAACAAAAAGATGGTTTAGCAATGGGGTCAAGCACGAGTCCTTTGTTTGCGGACATTTTTATGAACAATTTAGAAAATAGAATTTTTAATAGCAAAGCATTATTATTGAAATATGTTCATTATTGGAAAAGATACGTAGATGATGTGCTGTGTATCTGGACTGGTACATTGAGACAATTACAGATGTTCCTTAATTTCCTAAACAAACTACACAAAAATATACAATTTACACTAGAAATAGGCAGAGACTATAGTATAAATTTCTTAGATTTAAAATTATCCATTATAAATAGTAAAATAGAATTTAATATATTCCGTAAAGATACTTTCACTGATATAATCATTCACAATACATCAAACCATCCTTTTTCTCAAAAAGTTGCAGCTTTTCACTCCATGATAAATAGATTAATAAATATACCTTTATCTGATAAAAACTATAGTAATGAGTTAAGATTAATTAAAAAAATAGCAATAAATAATGGATACAATAGTAAAATTATTGACAATATAGTAAACAAAAAAGTTAAGAAAAAATATTATAGGACATATTTATACCCGGAAATAAAGGAAAAAAATAAAAAATGGAGAAAAATACTATTTTATAATAATAAAATAGCCAATACAATATCTAAAAATATACCAGATACTATCAAACCCGCGTTTTATACCAACAATAAATTAAAAAATTACATAATAAATAATAAGGATAAAGAAAATCCTAATAAAAAATCAGGAATCTATAAATTAGAGTGTAACGATTGCCCATCATTTTATATAGGAAAGACTACAAGAAATATAGAAACGAGAGTTAAGGAGCATTTAAGATGTCTTAACAGCAATAATTATTCAGAATTCGCAAACCATTTGATCGAAAATAACCATAGCTTTAATAATAATTTAGGCGTAAAAATATTACATAGTAATTTAAGTGATAGACAATTAGATAGCCTGGAAATCTTGGAAATCAGAAAAAACGTAAACATGAGAAATAATATAATTAATAATCAAACACAATTTCCTAATAACCCTATATTAAATATTTTCCCAATACAAAAATTAATTAACCAATAACTTCATTGCACCCCCCACCAATAAATAGTTTAACCCAGCCCACACGACACCCATTATGTTTACCTTAAGTCTGTATATTGTAATTTATTTTAGTATACTTTGTATCCTCCTGAGGAAGGGAACTTTGTTCTCGTAACATGTAGAGGGATTTTTTATTCATTTGAATAAAAATTATAATTTTAGTGGTGTACACAAAGTTGTGTTTTATTTCATTTAATTATTTCAAAATGATACCACAAAGTAAAAAACAATCGTTTGTCGATGATGTGATATTAGCGAGTACGGCTAAAAAGGCAAAAGTGTATAAAAAATTAATGATCAAATATAGACTTATTTGCTTAAACTTATTTTTTCTTCGAGAGTGTTTAAAATTTAAAATAATACCTAACTACATAAATTTTAAATTCAAGTCAACCTCGAATTCGGCTCAAAAAGCAAAAATTGCTTGGTTAAATGAAGACTTAAAAAGTGTATTCAAAAAACGAAATAATGTCAAACTCCAAATCAAAGTGCTACATATGGATCTTACAAGAGCTTTACATCCAGTTGAATGGGACCTTTTTGACGACCATGTTAGGCTTATCGCAAGCATCAAAGCCTTTAAAAAGAAAGAGTGTTTAAATAAAAAATTAAACAAATTACGGGAAAAAATTAAACAATCTTCCAATATAATTCCGGATAATATAAATGAAGTTAATAATTTTGAATTCCACAGCCGTGTTATTAACTTAACCAATCACAAATTTAAAAAAGAAGAGCTTGATTTAATGTCAAAAGGGTTAAATCATAACTTACACACCGTAAATAATATTAAAAAAAACAAACAACTAGAGTTACTCGCGGTGGACATTAACAGTGCTCTGACAAACCAAGAAAAATCTTACCAATATAAATGTGGAGAAGTAATTAAAAAAAGTTTTAATGATAACAAATATGCTAAAAGACTATGTAATTTAGAACAAAAACACGCAAGTGATATTTCGAAAGTTACCCGGGAAAAAAATCTTATCATCACTAAGGCAGATAAAGGAAACTCAGTTATCATTATGGAAAAAAGTGAATATATAAATAAGACAATGGACTTTTTGAAAGGTGACAATTTTGTGAAAGTGGAAAAAAACCCAATTGCTAAGTGCCAAGAACAAATTAAAGACACATTAAAAGTTTGTAAAAGTGATTATTTTGTTAATTTATATAGAAATAAGGGATTACTGTTGAAAAATCCCCAGGTACCAAAATTGTATAGTCTATTAAAAATTCACAAAAGCCATCAACCCATTAGACCTGTCGTATCTAACTGTAATGCCCCTAGTCATAAATTAACTGCAACACTTAACAAAGTCATTATAGATTCAAATGTTTTTAAACCAAATTACACAGTAAAGAATTCCATAGACTTAGTTAATAGCCTTAAGGATATGGAAATCCCCAATAATGCATTATTAGTGTCTTTTGATGTAGTTAATCTTTTTCCAAGTATCCCCATAGAAGAGACAAAAACAATTTTGGAAAATTCATTGAATTTGTCAAATATACCAAAAGAATTAGCATCTGATTTACTTAAATTGTGTAATGTTGTTCTGAAACAAAACTTTTTTCAATTCAATAATACTATTTATAAACAAAAAGATGGTTTAGCAATGGGGTCAAGCACGAGTCCTTTGTTTGCGGACATTTTTATGAACAATTTAGAAAATAGAATTTTTAATAGCAAAGCATTATTATTGAAATATGTTCATTATTGGAAAAGATACGTAGATGATGTGCTGTGTATCTGGACTGGTACATTGAGACAATTACAGATGTTCCTTAATTTCCTAAACAAACTACACAAAAATATACAATTTACACTAGAAATAGGCAGAGACTATAGTATAAATTTCTTAGATTTAAAATTATCCATTATAAATAGTAAAATAGAATTTAATATATTCCGTAAAGATACTTTCACTGATATAATCATTCACAATACATCAAACCATCCTTTTTCTCAAAAAGTTGCAGCTTTTCACTCCATGATAAATAGATTAATAAATATACCTTTATCTGATAAAAACTATAGTAATGAGTTAAGATTAATTAAAAAAATAGCAATAAATAATGGATACAATAGTAAAATTATTGACAATATAGTAAACAAAAAAGTTAAGAAAAAATATTATAGGACATATTTATACCCGGAAATAAAGGAAAAAAATAAAAAATGGAGAAAAATACTATTTTATAATAATAAAATAGCCAATACAATATCTAAAAATATACCAGATACTATCAAACCCGCGTTTTATACCAACAATAAATTAAAAAATTACATAATAAATAATAAGGATAAAGAAAATCCTAATAAAAAATCAGGAATCTATAAATTAGAGTGTAACGATTGCCCATCATTTTATATAGGAAAGACTACAAGAAATATAGAAACGAGAGTTAAGGAGCATTTAAGATGTCTTAACAGCAATAATTATTCAGAATTCGCAAACCATTTGATCGAAAATAACCATAGCTTTAATAATAATTTAGGCGTAAAAATATTACATAGTAATTTAAGTGATAGACAATTAGATAGCCTGGAAATCTTGGAAATCAGAAAAAACGTAAACATGAGAAATAATATAATTAATAATCAAACACAATTTCCTAATAACCCTATATTAAATATTTTCCCAATACAAAAATTAATTAACCAATAACTTCATTGCACCCCCCACCAATAAATAGTTTAACCCAGCCCACACGACACCCATTATGTTTACCTTAAGTCTGTATATTGTAATTTATTTTAGTATACTTTGTATCCTCCTGAGGAAGGGAACTTTGTTCTCGTAACATGTAGAGGGATTTTTTATTCATTTGAATAAAAATTATAATTTTAGTGGTGTACACAAAGTTGTGTTTTATTTCATTTAATTAATTAATTACAACTTTGATTTTGGTATATTGTTGTGATATATATTAATTTAATATGCACCATTTTACTTGATGATAATATAATCGTTATACAAATTCTCCTGGTTTTCCATTTCTCTCTCCACCCCGTTCATGTACTGACTTGATAGCTACACTTAATTAATTTTTTTTATTTGTTTGAAATATAATTTTACTCGATATTTTTCTAAGCTGTGAGCAATCTCACAATAATTGGCAGGACGTTGCTAATCCCTGATTGTCTCATGTAAACTGCTGGTAAGTTGGTGGCTGTGGTTCGATTCCCGTCACAAGGCGAAGCCCCAGGCTTCGCCCGATGGATTCATCCCGTAGCACTATATAACAAAATAATGAATGCAAAAAATCAATTGAACATAATATATGCATTACACTTAGATAACAATTAAAACAAAAAAAAAAGAATAAACTTCATTATATTTAACAGCATGAAAAAAATATGAATGATACACTTGCGCAGGGTGTAAGGAAGTGTTCATCATAATTATTATTAAATTCAACAGAAAAAAGTAACGTTTATAATGCATTTTACATTTATGATATAAATTATAAGTCGATTTCATGTATGTATCTAATTATGGCATATCATTTTATAGTTCACCATACACGCAAAAACTAAATGGCAAAGTTCAATGTACCTATGTATTTTCTATATAATGGTACTTAAAAACTAAATGGCAAAGTTCAATGTACCTATGTATTTTCTATATAATGGAACTTAAAAACTAAATGGCAAAGTTCAATGTACCTATGTATTTTCTATATAATGGTACTTAAAAACTAAATGGCAAAGTTCAATGTACCTATGTATTTTCTATATAATGGTACTTAAAAACTAAATGGCAAAGTTCAATGTACCTATGTATTTTCTATATAATGGTACTTAAAAACTAAATGGCAAAGTTCAATGTACCTATGTATTTTCTATATAATGGTACTTAAAAACTAAATGGCAAAGTTCAATGTACCTATGTATTTTCTATATAATGGTACTTAAAAACTAAATGGCAAAGTTCAATGTACCTATGTATTTTCTATATAATGGTACTTAAAAACTAAATGGCAAAGTTCAATGTACCTATGTATTTTCTATATAATGGTACTTAAAAACTAAATGGCAAAGTTCAATGTACCTATGTATTTTCTATATAATGGTACTTAAAAACTAAATGGCAAAGTTCAATGTACCTATGTATTTTCTATATAATGGTACTTAAAAACTAAATGGCAAAGTTCAATGTACCTATGTATTTTCTATATAATGGTACTTAAAAACTAAATGGCAAAGTTCAATGTACCTATGTATTTTCTATATAATGGTACTTAAAAACTAAATGGCAAAGTTCAATGTACCTATGTATTTTCTATATAATGGTACTTAAAAACTAAATGGCAAAGTTCAATGTACCTATGTATTTTCTATATAATGGTACTTAAAAACTAAATGGCAAAGTTCAATGTACCTATGTATTTTCTATATAATGGTACTTAAAAACTAAATGGCAAAGTTCAATGTACCTATGTATTTTCTATATAATGGTACTTAAAAACTAAATGGCAAAGTTCAATGTACCTATGTATTTTCTATATAATGGTACTTAAAAACTAAATGGCAAAGTTCAATGTACCTATGTATTTTCTATATAATGGTACTTAAAAACTAAATGGCAAAGTTCAATGTACCTATGTATTTTCTATATAATGGTACTTAAAAACTAAATGGCAAAGTTCAATGTACCTATGTATTTTCTATATAATGGTACTTAAAAACTAAATGGCAAAGTTCAATGTACCTATGTATTTTCTATATACAGGTACTTAAAAAATATTTTTAATAACGTATAAAAGTCGAGAGATAATAACTCTCATAAGAGTAAACAGTAGAATTATAAATTATTTCTGAAGTATTTTGTTCGTTATCTTTTGGTGAATCCCTTGATTATCGTGTTGTATCCCTTGTCTAATCTTTTTGAAAAATGATTCATTACAATTGTATGTATGTATGTGTGGTGTATGGAGGTGAATGTGTAAACAGCAAATAAACCCGCAGAAGTTATGTAGTAAGAGATCGCAAAGAGAAATGTACCTAGATAAGGGATTTAATTAGGTAATGAGTTGTATAACTGTTTGTTAAATTTCATTTCCAAATTTGTTAATCTCTTCCACGGCACACATCAGGGGAAAGGTTTTGTCTACAAACAATAATTATTGCATCGTTTATATTTTATATCAGCAGACCACCGTGCACCGTGGCGTAGTGGTGAATTCCAACCAATATGGGTTCGCTGCCCAGTGGGTGGATTAATTGCAGAGCAGCTAGTGATATCGATTTTGTAATCTAGTAGATGTGGATTCGAATCTCAACAGCTAAACAGCACTAGGTAGACCTGAGTCCAGGGGGGCAAGTCTTGTCAACAGGCGGAATCAAAACCATTCATTTTCTTCATACGTTGTTGTAATTTTCTGGCACATTTTAAATATTTTCACGAATTAAAATTTGGTACAAATTTATTTTGTTTAAACCACTATGAATATTTAGTGTGTAACCGGTTTTCAGAGCTGACCGCTCCCTTCTCAGGAGAGACTTGTACAAGTCTGTCCTGAGGAGGTCAGAAAACTGGTTAGACACTAAGTATTCCTATTAGTAGTTCAAACAAAATAAATGTGTACCAAATTTTAATTGTTTACCCATATCATGGATATAATTATCTTATGGAGCTCTATAATATCTAACGATATTATAGAACTTCATAAGATAATTATATCCATGATATGGGTAAACATGGATGGTTTTGAGTCCGTCGGTTGACCAGACTCCCCCCCCTCCAGGAGTCTCTTCTATTAATGCCATTTGTAGCTTTCGTTTTCTAATTTCTGATTTGTAAAATGGATATATGAGCGTTGACAGAATCCATCACCGCAGTATGGGCCATCCTGGTCTTCTTCGCCCTTGTGGTATGGATCGTCCATCTTGTAGAGACCGATCACAACAGGCTGACAGTATATTAAAGTCACACAGGTCTCTGTCATATCGACGAAGTTAACAATCAGTATCTCTCATATGATCCTAGACTATTCTAAGAATCCTCCGGTCAAATGCTGCAAGCGATCTCTCTAGAACATGGGTGGGAAAATTTTTGTGACAATGGGCCAGATTAAGAAATTCAAAGTTAACGACGGACCGCAGAAGTAAAATAGGTACTAACTTCTCTCATAACACTTCATTAAAAATCTCAAAAATGGAGAAAATTCAATATGAATGAATGAATGAATGGATTAATAATATATTTCTAATAGTATAAATAAAAATTACAAAGGAACAAAATACAATTCAATTTTTACCTAATTTTAATTTTATATTATACATATTTTTTCACATTTTTAGAAATTTTACTGCCTCGCTAGACATAGTCTGTTCTGAGACAGTACTGATTTGCATTTTCTATTGCTACTCTGCGATTTGTTATCTTTTTTTCTTCATATGTTCCATTCACTCAGGACATCGACAACCAATCTGCTTCAGCCAATGAGTAACAAGGTCTTTGAAATTTTTCCCGTCATGCGATATGTTTTGTTCAATATCTATCATTATTTTGTTATAAAGCCTTGGTGCCAAAAAACTATATTGACGCTGTGCATATATATATATATATATATATATATATATATATATATATATATATATATATATATATATATATATATATATATATATATATATATATATATATATATATATATATATATATATATATATATATATATATATATATATATATATATATATATATATATATATATATATATATATATATATATATATATATATATATATATATATATATATATATATATATATATATATATATATATATATATATATATATATATATATATATATATATATATATATATATTTATTACCTACTTCATATATGATTCATTTTCTAATAACCCATAAAATAAGATTACCGCGCAGCGAAAAAAATCATTTACTCGATAAAAAAATTAGACAAAGTCCGCGCAGCGAGAAAATGTCAGTACCTATTGGTTTGTTTATACACAGCGAACGTATTTAAATATATTACTTGTTGGTTCGCAGTTTGCCCAGAGCGTTTCTTGTTTTCGTAAAAAACAGTACCAACCTAATATGAAAAATAAAACATCCAGTAATTAAGTTGTATATTTTATTATATCCACTAGAATAATACAATATCTTTTATATGTAGGAGCATTATATCAAAACATCAATTTAATTTACTAATAATGAATGAATTCACTAGGACTTCTGATTAAAAGATAATATTATCAAATTTGATTAATGAAGGAAGTTAATTGCTTTGAAGACTTATCAAAAATAATTATCTGACATATTATTTCAGTGGTGCCCAAAGTTGAGGACTTGCAATCGCTCGACTCTGAAAAATCGTGGAACCTCTTCAGAAGAGATGGATGGACGAATGACCTCATCACAGTCCCAGGTGAACGAGAAAGCCTCGATGCAGAAAAGAGTGGGAACTATAGAACAGGTCCCGCAGTGAAATGAAAAACTCTTCTAAACAATCATGACATAAAATTCTAAATATTACCTATATTATAATTATGGAATTCATCGGCAAACTCTATTTCTCCTCTTTAACGCCATTTGTAGTAACTATTCTTGTCTCATTCATATCTATGAGTCGTGAACTACATTCTATCCTTTTAATTTGACATCATATTTCAAAATCATCTTCCAGTATCAATATTTGTATCCCATAAACCTAATCATGAAGTTCATCATATTATCATCTTTCAATGTGTACAAACCATCGTATAATTGAGATTAATTTAAAAATAATACGTTTTATAACGACAAAGCACATTGAATGCTCTTGATATTAAATTCCATCTACGTTGTGGTTTTAACTCTGTGACAATGTTGTTATCTCTCAGATATTTTGTTAATATTTTTGTGTTTAGGTGCGAGTTTAAGTAGCCAGCGTTATTGGCAATGAAAGTCGACAAATTAAAGGCGATATTTATTTTTATGGGCTCCTTTGTCTAAGTCTCCTTTTGTATATAACTTTTATGAAACTGGCTGTTAGGGCAGTTGATATCAAATATGAACCGAGTTGTAGGATTTTTGATGATTAAATTTTAAGTATAGTAACCGATAGTAACACTTTTTAAAATCTGTTTGATAAACACGACAAGAAAAAATATATACGGGGATAGTAACCGATTTTGAAAAATAAGCTGACATTGAATTTCATAATATACCTTGAAACATTTGCCTTCGTTCACCAGTTTCTAATATATGCTGCGAATGCATCTGCGTCGACACCGTCCATCCATCGAGCCCTTGGTCTTCCTGGTCTCCTTCGACCTTGTGTCACAGAGAGTGTGAGGCGTTTTGTGTGGTTGTCGTCGTCCAATCGGATTATGTGACCAGCCCATCGTAAGCGCTGGTCACATAATCCGATTGGATCCGATTATCTTGATGGAACTGATCACATCGGGCTCTCCGACGACGACGACGCTCGACGACGCTAACCGTTATTCTTTTTTTGGCCCGTAGATCGTTCGAAGGATCCTGCTATCAAAAGCCGCTATGGATCCTTCAGTTTGCTTAGTCATCACCCAGGTTTCGGAAGCATTTGTGAGGACCGGCTTGATGAGTGTTTTATAAAAGAGGATCTTTGTGTTTCTTATAACCAGTTTTGACCTTAGCTGTTTTTGTAGGGCGTAAAAGCATCTGTTAGCAGCCATAATTATTCTTCTAACTTCTTCTCGTGTGTCATTGTTGCTGGTCATGTGGATTCCTTTATCACTTTAAAATTGTAGTTTCCGGCTTTGAATATCTGTGAAGCTGTTTTATGAGCTTTAGAAGTGATCGTTAGCTTAGTATTATATTCGTTTTTGCTAAGTTCCATCATCCTAGCTCTTTATTCCAATGCTGAAAATGCCTCAGGGGTGGCTTGTAGTGATCTTCTGATGATGTCGACATCATCTGCATAGGCTAGAAGCTGGATAGACTTGAAGAATGTGCCTCTACTGATTCTACATTATTTAAGTCTCTTATTGCCTTTTCCAGTGCTATATTATATAGAACAGGAGGCATGCCATTGCGTCTCCTGTCTCAAGTATGTTTGGAATAGTTTAGAGAGGTCTTTGTCGATTCTAACTTTGGTGATGGTTAGACTCATCGTTATTCTTACAAGCCTGATTGATTCACTAGCTATTTCTAGCTCCATCATTGCTTTATATAGTTCGTTTCGATTTATGGTATCATAGGACACTCGCACAGGAAAAAATATGAGAACTGAACTATTTGGCTATGTGCACAAAACATTATTTAGTTGCTCATAACTAATTTTTAGTTGCACATA
This sequence comes from Molanna angustata, assembly GCA_963576475.1. Taxonomy (NCBI): domain Eukaryota; kingdom Metazoa; phylum Arthropoda; class Insecta; order Trichoptera; family Molannidae; genus Molanna; species Molanna angustata. Next base: position 646,932 of record OY754973.1, on the reverse strand, counting down.
ACTAATGTTTTGTAGTAACTATAGTTCGGTTAATTTTAACATGAAATTTTTTTTTTTTTTTTTTTTTTTTTTTTTTTTTTTTTTTTTTTTTTTTTTTTTTTTTTTTTTTTTTTTTTTTTTTTTTTTTTTTTAACATGAAATTTTGTTGCTATTAACAAAAAAAAAATCAGTGCGGAAATCAACAAAGAGATGATACGTGTCTATGTTATTTTCTTGGCATACGTGTCTCTTCCTGGTGTGAATGCCGATTGATAGTTTCCTATGATTCTGATTGTGTATAATGAGAGCCTCGAAAACAGAATATTAGAAATCACCTTGTAGACCGTGTTTAGCGAGGTAATGTCTCTATAGTTTTTTTTATTCTAATGATACAATTAAAACTATGAAAAAAATATATTTAATTTTACGTTCTTCTTAAATTTTTCGCAAACGCGACTCCCATTCACCGGTATCGCTCTATGATGAGCATCGTCAGAATTGTGAACAATAATGACGAAGACCATCTATATATAGATTCACAAAGAGGATAACAACAATAGATATGGAAGGAGGCTATTCTAAGAAAAAATTGAATACCCGAAAGACATTAAAGTAAATATGTATGCAGGTATAATAAAAATAAAATTGAAGTGAAGGAATGAATATACAAATATTGTATTAAAAGGACAGCAATTATGTATATTAAATAATGGCCAACAGAAAAACCCGACATTAACTAATGATACAATGTCAGTATTGTTGGTAAATAAAATAACGTGATTAGTGAGAAAAATAACAGTAAAAAATATGAATTATAAAACAGAAATTTTGCTAGTTAAATTCAAAGGTTCCCATTCTACTTATCATTTTTGTTCCAAGGTTTAATAGGTACTAAGCAAGTACTTGCCTTGTTACAATCTAAATATTGTAACTGTTAATTTAGTTATTGTTATAATAAGTACTTTATAAAACACTTTAGAAACATTGTAATGGTCGTGCGAAATTTATTATTATTTTAACAGTGCTTTGGAAATAAATTTAAATAATGAAATAAATTAAGAAGAAAGCTTTTAAAACTTCAATATGATTTATTGGGACGATCTGAAAAGTTATGAAAAACATCTCTACCTACATTATATTATACTGTATTATTCGATCCCTTTGAAATTATTACTCTTAGGCGAAAAGGTCAGATAGATAGATATGATATTAAAGAATATCTCTTCTTTAACAGTAATTGTATGAAATGTTTCCTTACAAAGGTTTGAATTATTTAGGACGAAATATTATTAGCGAAGAGTTATCGTTTTGTAATTTTCAAGACTTACACTTTTCATTCAGACTTATAATTCAAGATTTGAGGACTTCGAGACTTCTATTTACATTGTGTTACAGAAGTCACATTACATATGTAGGTACGATTAAATAAATGTAGTGTTATATTATTTTTCTTACTGTGTAAAAAAACAGGTTATAGTTATCTGATCGAACTACAAAAAATGTACATGCTTAACTTTTTAATTCTTATAATAATATTGATTTTCAAGGATTATTTAGTGTCCAAATTGTATCCAAACTCCAACATTAGCCGTCATCCAAGAAGGATGGGTCGTATAAAACAACCTTTATTGAGGACAACTACCGCCCAACTATACTACACTTACCAAGATGTAAAATGGTATAATGAGCTGAATGGGAAATATAAGTTCGATACTTCATCTGGTTTTTCAAATTTTAGACACACAATCAAATCTCTCATTACTTAATATTTTATTGCAACATCGATAATAGTAACATAGTATGATTGATCGATTTAGTTATCTACAACCTAGACCTGACGTTAGAATTGTTTAATACAGTTGTTGTTGTTTGTGCACACAATATGTTTTTGTATTGTATTTTTGTATTTCTAATTTTAGTTATCATTAGTGACATTGTTATCATAAGTACCATGTTTTATTTTTAGTTATCTATTACATTGGGTGCGTCTCTTTTTGTTTGTTTTTGATTTTTTTTCTTTTTTCACAAACAATATAAGATTGCTGTAGGATATCTTAGGGTTTGAGTAATTTCACTATGTTATAAGTTATATATAAATATTAATAGATTAGGATTATTGTGTGATGATATGGTAGGTACTTGATTTGTAGAATCTCCTCCAAAACTCGAGTGTAAACTCTTATTGAGGGGTAATGTTAATAAACATTAAGTATGTAACTGTATTATATATTGAGGGGTAATGTTAATAAACATTAAGTATGTAACTGTATTATATTGTCATGTTATAGAAAATTATGTATAGGGAAAAATTAATAATTGGGAATTTATAGTTTTTTTTGTGCGAACACACTAAATTGATTTTTGTCAGGTGGCAATATTTTTTATGATTAGCAAAGCTTATGTCAAATTCTTTCTTTTTGCATACACCTATCGAAGCGGTACGGCCAGTGTAGGAAAATGGCGGCCGACGTCGATTTGAATTTCTGAATTTGGGGTAAGTTTGTTTTATGTGTTCGTATGTCAAGATAGTTTGGCGAGAGATCATTTTTCAAACCAATAATCCTGTTTTCTTTTCTATAATCTAGATGCTGATATAAATGTCAGTCATCCCAAATTCAATCCTACCCTGATATTGCGCACCCATTCTGACGAAAATAATTTTTATTTAATTCTACAAATGGATTATTCGAATGTTATTCCATTTAGTTTTCCATTGGAAATATATTTTATTTGGATATTATTTTGCAATTACCATGCTTGCATATACACGACGATGAAATGTACGACATTTAATTCTGCCTAACCTAAAATTTTATAACTGACGACAAAGGAGTCACATATAGGAAATTGTCGGAGACAATTTTTTCATTTGGATTTTTACTTGGACACAAACAAATTTCTTCACTTGGATTTTATTGTAACATGGAGGGATCAAGATACAAATAGTCACGAGAATTTTAAAATCTAAATACATCTTCTACAACCGGATTCATTTGAAGATATTGGTCATCGAGGGGATCTCCTTATTCATGCTGCGAGTCGATATTGTTTTATAATGTTTACTCCATAGCTGTATGATGAGTTATACCTTTATGATTTTATTGTCTGAATATATGAATGTGAATCCATTATGTTTGAACCTAATATAGATTGAAATCATGATTTTGAGTATGATATGAAAGAGATTTTGTTTGATTTGATTTTGATGTAAATTCATGTTATATATAAGTTTCAATCTTTAACATTATTTTTATAACAAATATTTAAAAATTTCACTTTTATATTCAATTTTCATTTTCCTCTTATAGGAAATAGTTGGTATTATACAAACAAAGTTTGATATTTTAGAGTCATGTATTATAATTTATTTCTACAATAAAAATGTAAATATCTCAAAGTGCGTTATCTCTCTGTCTTCCTAATGCAGTACATCATTATCTCTCATATTCAGTTGATATTTTTATTTAATTTAATTCAATTGTTTGAATTCATTTTGTCTTCATATAGGTTCATGATTAAAAACATGACCCTGAGAGTAAAATTTTCATGAGTCTCATTGCCTCTATCGCTGACTGTTGGTGGAAGGAAGTGTTGAAGCATATCAAAATCTGTTCCATTATCACACACCTTCTCAATATATTCTATCTATTGTATTATTTAATTTTTGTTTGTTTATAATTATTTTTTGTTACATTATCAAATTTACATAAGTGTACGAGAGAGCTAGCACTGTTAAACTGCTTTTGCAGTTTAGTGCAAGAATACTTATTGTTTAAAAAAATGTAAATAAATAAAACTTTAATAAAAAAAATGTATCATCTGTTTTCTTTGTGTAATAAATAAATATAAAAAATAAAAAAAAAAGTAAGCCCATTATTGTCAGTCTGTTGCTTTTGTCTCCCAGATTGTTATTTGTAGTATCAGCGATGACAGAGTCTATCCATTGCAAGTCTTCCTGGTCTGAGTGCAGCAATGGTTTCCTCCAAGGATTTCCTTTATATCCAGATTTCAGAGGCACACGTCGCATATAGCTGTCATTATTACAGTTTAGGAGAATTTCAAGTTTTGTATCTTAACAACTCATTCATTACTTTATTTATACCATCACGGTATTATAAACTCAAAAAAAGTATGTAGGACACGAGCGTGTATCCCAAAACACTATCTAGTCTCACCTTAAAATGCAATATATTCAGAATAGGTGGTGAACTATGTGAGATGTTATTTTACGTGTTGTTTTGTAGAATACCAGGCTCTCACGGGATATCTGAATAAGATGATAATTGAAAAATGTGTAAGCACAATTCTATTTTGTATTTTGACGAAAAGCCCAACAAATTTTATAAAAATGACTTCATCGATTCACAGATAATATGTAATAGGTGTTATTTGTCTAAAATAGTGTTTTTTTTATTTGAAACTCTTAGTTAAATAGCACATGAAATGATATAGCATCATTCAAATGCCATATCGAAATATGTTGGTATTATTTTTCCCCGAAATGTTTCGCGTCTTTATTGTTACCAACGGAACATTCCTCGCTTCCTCTCTAGGCAATAAAAACGGGAAATATATGAAAACGTATGGCATTTTAATCCATTCCTAAAAAGAAAATATTTTCAGGAAAATAATCCAGAATTCGCGAATGCGATACACCGCAAGGAACTACTAGTGAATGTTTCCTCCCAACCTAATACTTTGTTGGGCGGAGTGGTGAATATATTTTAACCAATAATTTGGTAGGCTGAAATACAAGGAAGTTTAGTGGCGTGGGGTTGCGGTGGTAGTAACCACTTCTTGTAAATAAATTTAGAAAGAAGCCGAGGGTTGAGATAATCATTGTTGTGGTGCCTCCACATATTTAAATAAAGTGCTATTTTTACTTTCAGAGGAATTTGTGAAAATGTGAATTGTATAACAATGATTTACATTAAAACTTTTCACAATCTTTATTATAATCTTAATCTCAAAAATATATAAAAGCATCGTGGTCACGATTATTATACACGCTTATTTCAGAAACAGTTCAGACGGCTTAAATGAAATTTTATAAACGTATATGGTTAGTTTCAACGGGAAAGATGGACCCAATACGTGGCGTTTTTATCGAGAGCTGTAAAAAATATTCAAATTTATCAACATTTCTTTTTTATCCAGTTTTTTCATCTGAAAATTCGTGCAAGTTGTGTTAGATTTCGATAGATGAGGTGTGAACGAATTTATTAACATTTTTACTACGCATCTCTCGACTATACCACGCTAAACAGTACGAAAAATATGGAAAAATACATAAAATGATCTCTATTTAAAATGCGATGTACATTGAGACGGTCTGTGACCCTAGTCCTCTATTATTTTTATATAATATATAGTTAAAATATTATAACATATTCTGACGTTATAGAGCATGAGACAGTGACAGTCAATTTACTTCTTACTATAAAAGCTGAATTTATTAACACGTCAGTAAGTTATAGAATAAAGAGAATCATGCCATCCATTGAAATACACGTTGGTTGGTGGAATTCCCCCGACAGACACCTTCAAAGTTGGACAGTTGGATATTATTTCTAACTTTACTTTTCTCCATGTCAACTTTCCGACGAGAACTCTACGACGATGTCCGAGAGAATTTCCTTGGATCCATTGGCCATGCGGACCTTGTAGCCACGAAGAGCAACTTTATGGCTTTCAAGACTTTGTGTCTTAAATTCGGTGCACTCTTATCTTCACTATCACTGAACAGTGAGCCAGGTGTTTCCACATGATAAGCTCTCTTTGGCACATTAAGTGCAGTGTCTGTAAGATTTTAGAGTTCTCCGGACTCTTCATACGTTCTTTATGTGTTCTTTCAGAGTTTTGCAAGGGGCCGTTATTAGTCCCCACAAGCAGAACGGGTGGTGGTGAAGGAAAAATAGTTGGATCTTATGTGATACGTGCAACATAGTACTCGGTGTATAAGTAGTAAATTTGTATTTACCCACAGTACAAAATGACGTAACTCTGAAATCGCTAGATTTTCACTATTAAATTTTCAATTCATGTGTTTTAACCAGTATTATTCATCAAATTTTTTTGGCTTATTTGTTGTATTACTGTCTGCTTGTCCTATTTACGAAACTGGTTGTATGTTTGTTTTCAATAAATAAAATAAAATAAATATCAAACATCGAATTATGGACATACAGTTATTGATAAGAATTGTGGCTACGGCCATCGCACAACCCTATTGTATATTAATTGCACATCACTAGGTTTACTAGGCCTATAAATACGGCCATCTTGAAAAAAATAATTATTCCGTCACGATACTCCGACTGGTGCTAAGTGCTCGCTAATTTCGTACTCTCATTCCGAGTGCACGTGTTCGTTAGTAATTTTTAATACATGTTTTCTATTTAAGGGGGGGGGACTGCTGCCAACGTACCTATTTTTCAATTTGACATACCATCATTATTTCTTATCAAATCGTTTTGAAAAAAATAATTTAGATAGTTTGGATATTAATAAACAAAAATATAACTTAACTTTTTGATAATGTTCTGTATAAATTCTTCTAGAAAAATAATGGCATACCCCGATTTTCAACGTTTATCATATATTTTTAATAAACTATAAGGCGTAGAGTAATATATTTTTTTTTAATTAAAGAAGAACAAAATACCTGGAAAAATATGATGTGATGTTGCATTAATGCTTCAGGTTTAGTAAATAAACCTAAAAAATATTTATTTTCCATTTAGCGCCATTGCGTAATAAAAGTTTTTTTGGTTTATTTACTTAACCTGATGCGTTAATGCAACGTCATATCATATTTTTCCATGTATTTTGTTCTTCTTTAATTTATAAAAAAAATATTGTTCTTATATTTTTTTATAAATTTAAGAAAAATGTCTAAAATCGGGGTATGCTTATTATTTTCCTACAAGAATATATACAGAACATAATCAAAAAGTTAAGGTTTATTTCTCTTTATTAATATCCAAACTAACTAGGTTATTTTTTTCAAAATGATTCGTTTAGTAATAATGATGGTATATCAAATTGAAAAAATAGGTACGTTGGCAGCAGTCACCCTCTTAAATATAATTTGTATTATTAATCTACATCAATAAAAACGTAAGTGATTCATACTCTTTAAATCTTTAATAGCTATTAATCCAATTATATGTCTCAACTTGTACTACCTTGATATAGTTTATTAAATTAGGATTATCGCCATCCGCGGTAATCTTACATATGAGACTGTTGGTTTGTACATGCACGTAAAGCATAGTCAAATTATGACAAACATAATATCTCGGTTCGATCCCGAAATATAGGTATAATTTGCGTACCGACAGTAAGTTATATGTATATGTGATTTCGTTAATCATTCGCAGTCTTATATTTATTATCTATAGGTACACATTACAGCCACACATGCGTATAACCCCCATATAATTTTAAATATGGGACTTTCCTGACCTACCTACTAAAGTTAATTTGTTTTAGGCCATAGTATCGCAACATGTATCTATGAGGTACCTTGTACTGTTTAATACTGGAATATATAAAAACAATTATTCGTTTAATGCAACAATACCACAACTGCATCGCGTGAGGAATAAAAGCATTATTGGAATATCTTTTGATACTAACTCTAGGTACCTATCTACTATATAAAACATATCCTTTGTTTCATAACTTTTCAGTCTTTATATCATTATTTACAACACGAAATAGTAGTTATCTTAGATATTTATTTTTTAACATTTTGGTATCATGCCAACCTTTGGAGTTAAATAAATAGATTCTCCCCGTAACCAAATGTCCTGGGTTCGATTTCAGGTAAACATGTAATTTTTCAATCCAGATTTTATTAAAATTTTTCGTGACAATCTTTTTAGAAGTTCATTTTTATAAAATAAAAATAAATGAAACAACTTTGTTTACTTCTACTTTTAATTTCGTAAGTTATTACGTACCTAAATGGTGTGATAAATAAAATAAAATAAATTGGTTTTGGTACATGAGTGGAGATTTAATCTCTACAACAGAATGAAATCTTTACAGCGAGATAATCGAGAATGAAATATGTAATATTAAATGATCGTCGGGAAAAAAAAATAAAAAGGTAAAAGGCTGCGGTTATTCTACTTCGGTTGTATTTAATTTGGGAATATTACACTGATAATAGTGGCAACAGAACACAAACAACTGGGAATGACTTGTGTTTTTATGTTTCAAATTAATAATATTCTTAATTAATGGTTGTGAACTAATATTGGATTTGTAAAATTAAATGTCTACTAACTCCACACAATATTATATCCAATGATTGCCAGATTTAAAAAGGTTACCTACGTCAACAGGAAACAATGATTGGATAATATGAACCATGATTACTGTTAGCTATGGGAGATAACAAACTTCAAAGTGTTATAAATTTGTGTTTTAAAAACTCAGTTGTTGTTTGTAGTATGTAGCGTTAAAAGTTATATTTTATAAAATAGGTATATATTAAAAAAAGAATCCATATTGTCCTTGATGTATCAAGTAGGTACATATATTTATATTACATCCTCATACATTAACACACCCCAAATAGATAATTTAATTTTCTATAAAAAATACGAACGTTATGGTAAAACATCTCTAATTCTTTTAACCAGTTTTGAAAAAAAAATTAAGTGACGACATCGCATCATACAATTTGAGCGGTGATAGCCCAGCGGTAAGGTCGTCGCCTCACATGCGTGAGGTCGACGGTTCGAATCCGGGCGGGGCACGCACCTCCGAATTTTCAAAAATATCTATGTGCGGATTTATATCTCTACCTATGTGTAGCCATGATCCAATGTGTCTGGTTCCCCTTTCTAAGGGTTACGAAGGTCAGATGGCATGCGCTTCAATGTAATAACCAGACTCGCCAATTCCAGGATCATGGTCATAGCGTACCCCGATAGAAACGGGACAAAAGCGCTAAGGGGAAAGAAGACGATCGTTTCATGCAATTTGTATGGCAGTGGACTATACACAATATCTAAGAAGACTCAATAGTTTGATACTTAATCTCCAAACATACCATCATGATGTTTTCATATTCTGGGTAGGAAAAAAGGACTGACCTCCATACTATCCTTTCCTTACAAACATACATGTTTTGTATAGAAAACAAAATATCTTAAAATATTTAATCATTTGGACTTATGTTTCTGTAGTTTTGTACGTATTCTTCAACTACCGAAAGTTGGATCTCATGTGTTACATGCAATGTTGTTTTACATATTCTTCTTAATAATTCAGAACGAATTAAGACTCTCGAGAACTCTGAAACCTTATTGTACCTAACGATATAACAAAAATGAGGGAAATTTATATTTCTATAAAAGTCTTTGAAATCTTTTTACTATCAAATGCATTAATTCATATACCAAGGTACCAACTTGCTAATGATTAGAATTTTACCTTACATCTTGTATTAAATTTTTTATATTTTGAATTCCAAAGTTAATAGGTACATTCATTATATGAATTTTCAATGTGTATATTTTTTCATGTCGGGAGATAATATTAGATATTTAGTTTATAATAAGTTACTTCATTAGATACGAAGAATTAAGGCATCTACATAGCTAACGACCTATTATCGACTGGCTTACGTGATCACTTTATGCGCATGCACGACTTTCACCAATTATGCCTTTTAACTGAGTTCCTAAAGTTATATGTTACTGGACTGTTGCTTTCATTGTTTACAGACCAATTACCTACTCTATTGATGGCGTTACAAAATAGTTTATTCGTCACTTCATAGATGGCGATGGTGTTATCAGCTTATTTTCACAACGAACAGATTTTTTGATGAAAATATATAGATCTTTCAAAAATTGGATTAATAGATAACTCAATAAGAAGGTATAATTGGTGCAAGAACTTTGCGCAAGCACATAAATTAACGTAAACCAGCCGATGACTGGTCGCAATCTCCGTTGGTGCCTTGAGTTTCTGGTTCTCCTATAATATTACAACAAAGCAAAGACACCTTCTCTAAAAAACTAAAAACAACTTTGTTTCGCAGAGCATTACAGAATTGAGCTACCAGCGCCCATGGAATGACTTTAAATCATTAAACGGCGCTATATAAATTAACTATTTTTATTATTATTATAACAAATTCGTTTCTATTGAAATGTTCTCCTGTGATATTCCAAATTCGTTTCCATTGAAATGTTCTCCTATGATATTCCATATTCGTTTCTATTGAAATGTTCTCCTATGATATTCCATGTTCGTTTCTATTGAAATGTTCTCCTATGATATTCCATATTCGTTTCTATTGAAATGTTCTCCTATAATATTGTAAATTCGTTTCTATTGAAATGTTCTATAATATTCCAAATTCGTTGTTATTGAAATGTTCTTCTATATTATTTGAAATTCGTTTCTATTGAAATGTTCTATAATATTCCAAATTCGTTTCTATTGAAATGTTCTCCTATGATATTCCATATTCGTTTCTATTGAAATGTTCTCCTATGATATTCCATATTCGTTTCTATTGAAATGTTCTCCTATGATATTCCATATTCGTTTCTATTGAAATGTTCTCCTATAATATTGTATATTCGTTTCTATTGAAATGTTCTATAATATTCCAAATTCGTTTCTATTGAAATGTTCTCCTATGATATTCCATATTCATTTCTATTGAAATGTTCTCCTATAATATTGTAAATTCGTTTCTATTGAAATGTTTTTAATATTCCAAATTCGTTTCTATTGAAATGTTCTCCTATGATATTCCATATTCGTTTCTATTGAAATGTTCTCCTATGATATTCCATATTCGTTTCTATTGAAATGTTCTCCTATGATATTCCATATTCGTTTCTATTGAAATGTTCTCCTATAATATTGTAAATTCGTTTCTATTGAAATTTTCTATAATATTTCAAATTCGTTGTTATTGAAATGTTCTTCTATATTATTTGAAATTCGTTTCTATTGAAATGTTCTATAATATTCCAAATTCGTTTCTATTGAAATGTTCTCCTGTGATATTCCAAATTCGTTTCCATTGAAATGTTCTCCTATGATATTCCATATTCGTTTCTATTGAAATGTTCTCCTATGATATTCCATGTTCGTTTCTATTGAAATGTTCTCCTATGATATTCCATATTCGTTTCTATTGAAATGTTCTCCTATAATATTGTAAATTCGTTTCTATTGAAATGTTCTATAATATTCCAAATTCGTTTCTATTGAAATGTTCTCCTGTGATATTCCAAATTCGTTTCCATTGAAATGTTCTCCTATGATATTCCATATTCGTTTCTATTGAAATGTTCTCCTATGATATTCCATGTTCGTTTCTATTGAAATGTTCTCCTATGATATTCCATATTCGTTTCTATTGAAATGTTCTCCTATAATATTGTAAATTCGTTTCTATTGAAATGTTCTATAATATTCCAAATTCGTTGTTATTGAAATGTTCTTCTATATTATTTGAAATTCGTTTCTATTGAAATGTTCTATAATATTCCAAATTCGTTTCTATTGAAATGTTCTCCTATGATATTCCATATTCGTTTCTATTGAAATGTTCTCCTATGATATTCCATATTCGTTTCTATTGAAATGTTCTCCTATGATATTCCATATTCGTTTCTATTGAAATGTTCTCCTATAATATTGTATATTCGTTTCTATTGAAATGTTCTATAATATTCCAAATTCGTTTCTATTGAAATGTTCTCCTATGATATTCCATATTCATTTCTATTGAAATGTTCTCCTATAATATTGTAAATTCGTTTCTATTGAAATGTTCTATAATATTCCAAATTCGTTTCTATTGAAATGTTCTCCTATGATATTCCATATTCGTTTCTATTGAAATGTTCTCCTATGATATTCCATATTCGTTTCTATTGAAATGTTCTCCTATGATATTCCATATTCGTTTCTATTGAAATATTCTCCTATAATATTGTAAATTCGTTTCTATTGAAATGTTTTTAATATTCCAAATTCGTTTCTATTGAAATGTTCTCCTATGATATTCCATATTCGTTTCTATTGAAATGTTCTCCTATGATATTCCATATTCGTTTCTATTGAAATGTTCTCCTATGATATTCCATATTCGTTTCTATTGAAATGTTCTCCTATAATATTGTAAATTCGTTTCTATTGAAATTTTCTATAATATTTCAAATTCGTTGTTATTGAAATGTTCTTCTATATTATTTGAAATTCGTTTCTATTGAAATGTTCTATAATATTCCAAATTCGTTTCTATTGAAATGTTCTATAATATTCCAAATTCGTTTCTATTGAAATGTTCTCCTATGATATTCCAAATTTGTTTCTATTGAAATGTTAAAAAATGGTCATAAACAATAACAAGTTAAATAAATATTAAATATTTCGTAAAAGTTTATTGGTTTAAAAATTCTTATTTTGATTATTATTCGGTAAATGGACCGTATAATAAGGTTTATCGCGCCAACAATGTAGGTATAGTGTGTATGTTGCTTGTTTGAGAAGTATAAAATTTCATGTTCAAACTTTATTGACACGATTGTAAAAATATTATTGACTTGTAAAGTTTTACTGTGAAAATGCACCGTTGGGTATAATATGAAGGTATGTTATGATCTTATTCTGAATAGAAATAAAAAAACTACTGCAAATAAGAATCGGACAATATGATGTAGATATATCGTTAATTTTATGTATATTAATGTTTGTACCTTCACACATTATAAAAGACACAGTCGAATTTTGTGCAAGCAACTGTTTACTTTTTGGAAAAAATAACATACAGGAATCTCAATTATCTATCACGAAAGAATAATAATAATTTAGGAATAAAGCGTCGTTCAGTGATATAATATGACCCCAAGGGCGTTATAGCTTATTTGTTGGCTTACGGAAACATACTACCTACATAGTCTACCGTATGTGTCAATGCTCTGAGCTCCACGTATGTCAGGGGACAATTTATTCAACTTCAAAGGCCCGTTTACACTGAAACTGCGATCATAGTAAGCCACTTTATTGACTGTCTAATTCTCATAAAGAATTGGTACTTTATGATGCAGATGATGTCAATGTAAGCTGTCTTACTGATGGAACATTCTTGTTACACAGCAAGGGTAGGTATTATAAAAGTTTCGACAGATGAAATCATCAACAATCACACTATTATTAACAGATGTTATATCAATATGAAGTCGATTGAACTAATATTTGGGCTGGAGCTGCAGAGTGGACACAAAAAAGAATTCGTCATACACACGAAAACCCCACGACTTAAATCACAGTATTATTCACCCTCTTCATTATACCCATGGAAAAATTGATGAAAAAATGGTGAAATTATTATTCTTAAGAGGATGCAAGATTTGATGTGAGACCGGGACAATACCACCACGGAGACCTTCGACAGCTGACAATCCACGTTGACTAAGTAGAAGGAACAGATCCTATGGATCCATACCAAGGAAGCATAAGAAGATGATTCTTAATTTTTTCATAGTAGTGGAAAGTATTCAAGTCCGTGAACAAGTCAATGAAGCATCTGCCGTATCTGGGTGTATAAAAAATATGTTCTGGAAAAATAAACACATGCGTGTTGACAGCAATGTCAGAATATATAAAACATGCGTATGATCTATCATGACGTATGCTGTAGAAACGCGAGCAGACACTGTACGAACCAAGAGGCTCTTAAGGACAACGGAAATAAAGATTCTAAGGTCAATCAAAACATGTGGAATAGAGGATATCGTTCGTTGGAGTAGATCCAGAATAAGACATTGGAGGGATCACGTAACCAGAATGAACAGTGACTTGCGTATCAGCAAATGATATCCCCTCTGGTCCACCGAGGATATGGAAGGATAGTTGGACTTTGTCATCCAAGGAGGCATAGTTTCGGAATAACAGATCAACTAAACGAAGGAGTAAAAAAGAAGATCATTATTTCTGTAATTATTTATAGGCAGTTCAATTTAGAGGTTGAAATAATAAAATAATTAATTTAAAAATGAATTCTTCTTCAGCTAGCCAGTTTAAAAAAACGCCTGCTGCAACTACATTTCATCTAATCAATAGTTTTACGAGGCTACTATACACCTTGCCTAAAGACAGGAGTTAATCATTTTGATGATATACACAGCAGTAGCAAAAGGAATCTATAATTAGCTACGCTACCACAAATGCAGTTCAAATTTATCTTCTCGAGTTGAATGTCCTCCACCCTCGTCAGGTGTTAATAGGACACAATATAAAAGATAATATAATTATAAATAACATCTTGATCGGATCAATATAAAAGTTTGTAACTTGGAAAAAAAAAACTAACTTTGTTATCTTGAAATAACGAATGTAACGACATTTATTAGTACCTAACGTAGATCACAAAGTCCAAGAGAACTTTCGGAACAATTTTCTATTTATGCGATGTTTGTAGTTCAATTTATCTTTCACTGAATCGCTCTGTATTTTATCTATGATAAAAGAAAAACAATTTTTAAAGCAGTGTGTCAAAATGTGACAAATTTGTCAAATACAATAAGTAGATATCTCACTCATAAAGTTATCAAGTTGGACATTTATAAGAATAAAGCTACTCAATATTAATATTTGAACATAATTTTCAAAATTATAAATACCAGAATAAGCGAAATATGTCAGGTTGGTGATATCATCAGATGGAGTAGGCGACGGAGGAGGGACTGGTGTGGTCATGTCCAAAGGATGAACAGCATCAGACTTATTCAATTCGTGCTGCACGATCAGATCAGCCTGACGGAACCCGCCCTCGCGGAAGACCGCTTAAAAGTTGAAGGGAAAGCTGGGAGACCATTTCACATGAGGATCACGCCGATTAAAAACAGACCTATAGGTCTGTATAAAAAAACAAGAAGAAGAAAACTTTACGAAATATAAATATATTTATTTTATGAACAGAAATGTATACAACCAGGAAAAATAAAGTTAACAGTACTTACATAATAACATAACATACAAAAAATAATTTTATAAGCTAACTGTTTAGGGCTTCGCCTGTCTTAATGTGAGATTATTGAGTTATAATATATAATATCAACAAATTTCGCTCTGGTGATTAAAATAAAATTCTTCTTCTTCTTCGTTTGATAGACCTAGTTGATCTGTACTTCAGAAACGATGCCTCCTGGGATAACGAAGTCTAACTATCCTTCCATCTCTTGGGTGGTCTTCCGGGTAGGCGGCGGCCAGAGGGGATTTTATTCGCCGTTATATACGCAAATCAATCACTGTCCATTCTGGCTACGTGGTCCCTCCAATATCTTCTTCTGGATCTACTTCACCGAACGATGTCCTCTATTCCACATTTTTTTCTCATTTGAACATTGCGAACACGATCACAAAGAGTTTTTCCAGTGATTGACCTTAGAACCTTTATTTCCGTTGTCCTTAAGAGCCCCTTGGTTCGTACAGTGTCAGCTCGCGTTTCCACAGCATACGTCATGATCAGTCGCACGCGTGTCTTATATATTCTGACCCTACTGTCAATGCGTATGTGTTAAATTTTCTAAATCATATTTTTTAGACATCCAGATACGACAGATGCTTTATTGACTTGTTCGCGGACTTCAGTCTATAGGTCGTTGCAAATCTCTACTCATTACTTATTCTAACAGTTCAACAACTTATTATTAACACCTTACACCTTGAAGGTTGTTTGGATATAGTAATGCTTTTGTTTTAATGACTGACAATAACAATATTATGTATATACTTTTTTTAAAAATATGTCGATATCAAGTTAACTATAATATCAGTTATCAAGTAGAGGACACAACACATACATAGAGACATAAATACACACATAGGTATGTACTCAAGATTTATTTTACTAAAGTGACAATATATTTCTTAGCTACACTCTTCTTCCAAAATGTATTATTGTTCTTATTAGACTGGTTGAAGGCCACTACAGCCTTGTGATGTGGACTCCCATCTGTCTTTATATCTTCTGGAGGGGTCTTCCAAGCATCAAGGAGTCCATTCTTTCTATATATTATCTCTCATATGCCTGCTTATTTGTCTCCCCTATATCACATTATTTTAGATATCACTGTTTCTGATAATTATTCTGTCACCCTAATAGATCTGCGATCTGTTTATATAGATATTTAGTCCGGTTTTGGCATATACCTATTGTCAAGCTCTCCTTCCATATCTGTGTTGGTCCTCCCGGTGGTATATGCCAATTGCCAATGTCTTTCGACAAACCAGTGTAATCCAGCCCAGGGAAGCGAGCATTGCGTGATAAATAAATTTCTCTTCTTCTTGGGATCGAATCCAGGACACCCGCACAGAAGTCATGTCTTGCTTTTCTATTATGCCACAGCGGTTGACATAGTGTTTGTATATGAAATCCAAATATATAAAATCAAAATTTTTTTATTATTATCGGATAGATTGAATTGTTTTTGCTATTAATATCATTACTCAGGTGGATTACCTATCAGATATTTGAGAAGAAACACTTAAGAAAATGAAGATATCAATAAGAGGAGGTAGAAGAAGAAGACAATGAGCGCCAGAAGACACCAGAATCAATAAGTAAGTAAGTAAGAAGGTGAATAAACGAAATCTATATAACAAGTTGTAGGAAAATATCCATTAGCACAAATTCAATAGAATTGCCAAGTAAGGGAAATGGGAAAATGATTCTTTTTATTAAGGAAAGGAAACTAAAATCAATTTCTATAAATAAATCTCTTTTCTTGTTCTGCACAATCACCTACTAACTTCTTGTAATGGAAGTGGTGAAAAGTTAAGGGAGGAAAAAGAAAGAAGAACTAACTTTTATTGTCCAATTGGGTGCTATATAATCACGTAAATCTGATTTACAACTATTGAAATTTAAGTTATTAATAATAAAAACATAAAAAAACTTATTCTTTGATCTGCTTTGGGATGTGTTTGGTTGTGACATAATTAATTTAGATACGATTTTATTTCGTTCATAATATATTATCAAATTTTCCAATAACGAACGAGAATAAAAAAAAGGAAGCCTTAGCGCATTCGATAGACTTATTTATCTTTAGCGACCAATGTCATATGTGTCTAGCGTAAGGAAGCCTTAGCGCATTCGATAGACTTATTTATCTTCAGCGACCAATGTCATATGTGTCTAGCGTAAGGAAGCCTTAGCGCATTCGATAGACTTATTTATCTTCAGCGACCAATGTCATATGTGTCTAGCGTAAGGAAGCCTTAGCGCATTCGATAGACTTATTTATCTTCAGCGACCAATGTCATATGTGTCTAGCGTAAGGAAGCCTTAGCGCATTCGATAGACTTATTTATCCTCAGCGACCAATGTCATATGTGTCTAGCGTAAGCTTTTCTATTCATATCGCATATTTATAAGTTTATGGTTTTGAGTTTATTTAACATTAAGTTTTTGCTTGTAAATCGATTGCATTTTCATTCCCAGATTTTGAAGAAACAAATTACCCAGAAGATCCATAAAGGAATCATATACCATTACTAAAAACAACTACCGGCCAGCTCCATTATACATATGTACATACTAAGGTGTTTAATGGTATAATGAGCTGAACGGTAAATATAAATTAAATACAACAACTGTTTTTGAAAACTATAAAAATGCTGTTAAGTCTCTTTTTGTTTTATAAATTCTCCATTATCTTACTGAATATTTTATGTATTTTTAATGCTTGTTTTTACTGTTGGTTTTTTTTCTTTTGATATTGTGTTTATTATTAGTTTTTGATTAATTATGATAATAATGAAGATTAATTTTTGGTTTATACAAGAATCCCCCCCCAAAGCGCAAGTACAAAATAATAGAAGTAATATTATCGGGGGAGAAGAAATAAATACGTAAAATAAGGAGGTAAAAAGATAGGTATGGGAAGTACCAAATGAGGTGGAAGAACTTGAAGCAGACAAGAAGATGAAGAAGGGAGGGAATGTGTAAATCAATATCATTATGTTGTTGTTCCAGATCTCATTAGGGACACACCGTGGGATAGCGATTTCTAAACAAAATATCATATTATTACCAATCGCATCGGAAACTAAGACACTCTTTAAACAGGATGTCATATATCTCGACTGGAAGTATTGCCTCTTTTGCAGCGTCGTTATTTACCGATTACAGACATTTTATAATACAAATATTTATTTAAGACGTCATCCGTCCGGAAGAAGAAACGGTCGCCTCTAAACCAGTCGTATAAAACATCTCATTCTCATTAGTTAAGTAGGAATATTTATTTAACTTTTTAAGTGCTTGCATTCTGGCACTGGGCAACATGTTTGAAGTGCTTGCACTCTGGTAATGGGCAACATGTTTGAAGTGCTTGCACTCTGGTAATGGGCAACATGTTTGAAGTGCTTGCACTCTGGTAATGGGCAACATGTTTGAGGTGCTTGCACTCTGGTTTTTGTATATAATATAAACAAATATATTGCACGCTGGCGGGCTCATTGCCATTAGAAAATTTCTCG
This sequence comes from Molanna angustata, assembly GCA_963576475.1. Classification (NCBI taxonomy): domain Eukaryota; kingdom Metazoa; phylum Arthropoda; class Insecta; order Trichoptera; family Molannidae; genus Molanna; species Molanna angustata. The sequence goes on along the minus strand of OY754973.1, from coordinate 628,416 downwards.
CAACCAACCAGATTACAAAGATTACAAAGTATGACAAAATTGTGAATTTCATTCTGTTGTTGAAAATCAACAACAGAATGAAAAAAAATAATTCAAAGAAAATATATATAACCCTCAGAAGGCATAATTGGTGAACGTTGAGCAAGCGCATAAAGTGATCACGTAAACAAGCCGATGACAGGTCGTAAGTCCTTTAGGTGCCTCGAGTTCCTGGTTCTTCTACAATATATCCCAATTTCGTCTCTATTGAGATGTTAAAAAGTTTGTCAATAAAAACATAATACTAAGATAACAATTAAAATGAAAATATTTCATAGAAAAAATAGAATGGGGAAATAACGAGGAGATATTTATGATTGGAATTTTTCATGTATTGTATTATTTCAATAATATGAAAAAGGTTTTATTGATATGTAGGTAGGTACCTTTTTTCATAATTTCAATGCCTTTCTTTAAAATTTACACAAAAGATCAAATTCTATTTTTTCTTAAAAATATTTTTTTCTATTAAAAAAATTTGTAATGTCTTTATTAAAAAGTACATATACATTCCCTAAACTAAGCATAAATGCTTGTAATAGTAAGCACTTCCTTGCACCCTGCGCAAGTGGCGAGTTTATTTCCTTTTGGTAATTTCTTTCAACTAACCTGTGTTTCTAGCCCAGAGTAACAATAATTATGTGAGAAACAATTTTTAATAAATGCACATGCTCTGGGGATCGAACCCAGGATGCCCGCACAGAAGCTAATCGGCTTTCCAACTGACATACCAACATTAATATACATGAGTAAAGATTAAGATGAAAATTATAATAATGAGGAAATGATTTTCTTGTTCAAAAGAGGAAATTGAGAAATTCTACGAAATGGTAGAAAGTATTCGAAAGTACCACGAAGTACAATGTGTATATTTTATAAAGGTAGACAGAGCTGAAGAGAGAGGAGAGGATAAGGTAAGATATAGGAGAAAAGGATATCGATGCTTAAATAGCGATTTAAAAGGAAATTTCCCTCATTCATAATCCATTAAATTTGTTAACAAAATTTCACAATTTAAGATTAACGAACCGTTTTTATGTTTTTTTTTCCTTTTCTTCGTCCAAAACGATATCAAATTGCTCTATTATAATATCCCCGCTTCAATATTTTTAATATTTTAATAATATCTTTCCGATTCGTTTGTTGTGCGCGCCTATTTATTTAACGGACAAATATTATACGTGATTAATTTTTTAAGGAAAAAAATATCTCGGAAAGAAAAAGCGAATCTCGCAAGTCAAAAAAGTGTTTTCTAGAGAATCTGCGCCGGAAATATTGATTAAATTATAAAAAAAACAAACATATACCATCACATGGGGTTGGAAGAGATAACGGAATGCCAGATCTAGACACGAACTTATTCCTCACCTCAAAAGCATTCACGTGTGGTCTATTGTTCATCTGTTGTTCAAGCTTCCTACATTTCCTTCTTTTATTGTGTCCTTCACATGATCGTGCCATCTTTTTTTTGGTCGACTTAGTCCCATATATATTTTTTTTATTTGGCAACGATACATAATTACACTATCATGGGCCCACGTTAGTAAGGGCCCGTGACGCAAGTCCCAACCACCTTTCACCTGAACTCAAATACCTATACTAAAATTCCCATACAAAAATTGTACTGAAAATTTTACCTATACTAAAATACCGTCCCATACAAAAAAATGTATTAAAATACCGTCCCTACGAAAAACTTGCGGAACATATATACACGAACTCTTCACTTTTTTCCCCTCTTTACCTACGATCATCAAATTTTGCAGAGATATTCATTGTTTCGACAGAAATTATACCTCATTTAATTTATCAGAAATGATCGTCTAGGGATCCAGATATTTAAGTGTGAAAATTTAAATTTTCATACAAAATGAGAAAAAACTCGATTTCTGGGAAGATTAAAAATCATGTTTTTAACATGCAAAAAACGTGTGTGTCAATAACGAAATTTAGCGGACAGAAATTATTCAAAGTTATATTATATCTTAATCCCAAACTTCTAAGACATCTGGCATTAAAATATAATATCCTCTCAAAGAATCCTCGAGAGTTTTTTTGTTTAAAAAATCTGATTTTTTATGCGAGAAAAACGTCAAATATCTTATTATCGTTCCCGCCGTTAGCGTTAGTTTCAATTTTTAACACCAGGGGGCGAATTATTTATGTCGGTCTATGTCGGTCAAATCAGTCAAAGTACATTGTGGCATTATATGTACATTGATTGATATGTAATAACAAATATTTATTATTATGTTATATTTTGAAGTGACTAGACTCTTATTTATAATGATATTTTGCATACTAAATATATGAATTTATATAGATTATTATGAATTCAACAAATAGGTACGTACAACTAAAATTTGCTGTACAATCATGTAGTGTTTGTATTTTCATTCTTTAATTATTGTTATTGTGAATTAATATTTTACTCTAGTCTATTGTATAAGAAGTGCATTTATTAGAGATGCCAAGAATATTTAACTACTAGTTGCATGTAACACATGAGATCCAACTGTCGATAGCGATAGTATGTATAGTTGAAGAATAAGTACAAATCTATAAACCCATAAATCCAAGTAATTATTGAATATTTTAAGATATTTTGTTTTCTACACAACACATGTAGATATCTACGTTTAAAAATATATACATATGTATGTCAAGATAGTATGGAGGTCAGTCCTTTTTTCCTACCCAGAATATGAAAACAGTATGATGGTATGCATGTATGTTTGGAGATTAAGTATCAAACTATTAATTTTACTTAGATATTGTGTATAGGCCCACTGCCATACAAATTGTATGAGGCGATGTCGTCACTGAATTCATTTTTTATAAAAATTGTTAAAAAAATTGAGATGTAGTTCTACAATGTAATATTTTTTAGCAAACTAAATAATCTTGTTCTCTTGAACAAATCGACAGTTGGACTATTTGGTATTCGGCCAAATATTGCGAACTATTTGGCCGAATACCAAAACATGAAGAAAAAAAAATCATATTTTAAATATTACTCACATTTTTTTTATTTTAACAAAAATTCTGCACACTAAATATTTAAAATCTATCAGTTGTAAGTTTTGATGAATGAAAACAATTTTTTCAGCATTTGTTGATAGCAAACGATTGCGCTTTTCCTCATAAATTGTACCTGCTTTCGAAAATTATCGCTCACTATATACACTGCTACCTTCTTCTTATTCCCGGCTTTTTCCCAACTTATCGTCTATGAAGACTGTTGGGGTCAGCTCTTCTCGTCCTCAAGCTGTACACTATATACACTGCTACCGGGAGATGATAAATAAATCTTAGCAAATTCTGCTAGGCTTGGATACTGTTTTGCGTTTGCTGACCACCACTTGTAAAGGTCTGCTATCCGACCTAGGTGAACAGTTTTCATGTATAAATCAATTTCAATTGCAATTGAACTTTTCAATATATAATATATCAATATACAGGGTGTTCCATAAGTCAACGTATTCCTTTTAAGGGATGTTATACTAATCATGACTCGCCAGAATATGCAAATATGACCTTTATAAAAGTTCCTTAGTTTTCGAGATATTGCCACTTTTACAAAGTGCCTGAAAATCTCCGCCTTAGATTGGTTTTTCGAGTGCCATATTTACAAATTTAATTTTTTTTTTCATTCTAATTTATGTTCCACAATCTTGAATAACTCAGCTATTGATCACTATCCAAAATAAAAATTTAACTTTTTTCGTTGGCGTAAAAAAAATTATGGCCCGGGTTATGAATTAAAAAAAATATTACTCAACTTTGATTGTTCACACTGAAAAAAAAGATTATGACGCCAACCTGGCGAATTGTTGCAAAAGTTGGCGCAATTATTGGTATTTCCAAAATAGTATAACAATTACTATGTTTTACAGTAAAAAAAATAGATATTGCTATTTTACTGCAAAATGAGCTGATTGTGAAATTATTTCATTTCTTAGGATTTCCGGTGTAAACACTTGCTTTTATTTATTAAAGTGACAAGGATTTATTTTAACTAAATAAAACATTTAAATGGCGAGTCATGAGTTTATATAACATCTCTTAAAAGGAATAAGTTGACTTATGGGACACCCTGTACAAATAGAACATCAAATAAGATTCACTTTTAAAAGGACTGATATCTGACAAAACCCCTTAAAAGGGGAAAGTGACGCAAGTCCCTGTGTACACTTACAAAATGACTGATATAGGTAGTTGGATGTGACGCTCGTCGCTTGTAAGAACGCAAAAAAAAAATAACTCTAATAAAATTTCAAGGCTCATATGAAAATGTTGCGTCACAAAATGCTCGTAGCACAACACAAAAAAAATCGACTCAAATTATAATAGTCATCAACATTGTCATTGGCCCGTCAGCCCGTTGTGGGCCTTGGCCTTCTTCAGAGTCCATCGCCATTTCTCCCTACACTCTGCGGCTCTCTTCCAGTTGGTGAGGCCCAGCGCTAGTATATCAGCCTCCACATCGTGCCAAGCAAAGGTTTACCAGCGTATGTCACTCGAACCATAACTCCAAATGAACGAAAACAATGTTTGAAAGCCGACCTAAAATATGTAGACAGAAATGTTAGAAGATCTCAGATATTGTGGTCCGATGACATCAAATGAGGCGGTTTGGAGGCGGTTGGATGCGGTCTGGCCGATATAGAGAGCTGGGAGGTCTCAGGCGGAGGCCTATGCTCAATACTGGATCAGAGAGGGCTAACATGATGATCTGCAATTTGTGACGCAATATTTTTTAAGGTGTGGTACCTACTTAGATTATATATGATACAGATACCTAGTCAGCGCAATGAAAGTATGACAACTAATTGTGTAAATAAAAAAAAAAACTAAAACTAAGAACAATGTTCTGAGTTTCACTCACTCGGCCGTCAATACAGTCATAGTACACGTAAAATCTTTTTTCTATGCAGCATACGTAGGTACACGTATGTAGATCTGCCGCCTCATACACACATGTAAATAAAACTTGTCATACATTTGAATTCAAAAATTATATAGCACGCGGCTTCTTTGCCTTATAATAAATTCAACAGTTTGGTACTATTATAATTTGAGTCGATTTTTTTTGTGTTGCGCTACGAGCATTTTGTGACGCAACATTTTCGTATGAGCCTTGAAATTTTATTAGAGTTAATTTTTTTTGCGTTCTTACAAGCGACGAGCGTCACATCCAACTACCTATATCAGTCATTTTGTAAGTGTACACAGGGACTTGCGTCACTTTCCCCTTTTAAGGGGTTTTGTCAGATACATAATACAGCGTTAAGTACCTACCAATAGCAACAAAATAATTTCAAGATTACAGTGATAATATTATATTGTGGTGTTCCATGGAATTTCTGCCAAGTTCCATAGAATTTACAAGAAACGTGAATTCGAACATTCTAGAACCATAGACATGTAACTACATTAACTCGTTTTTTCATCCGCCGGCCATTGTTCACTTAGTTGTCAGTTCGTACGCGTCAGTCAATATTAATCAGCCGATAATTTCAATTTCATTGTATTTAAGTTATATTATATTGTTATTAAGTAAAATTTGATATTGTGAATAAAATTGTGAAGTTCAGTAAGTAATCTCTATCATTCAGTTGACCCAAAACATTTCTTTGCATTTGAGGTGAATTAATATTTAGAGGGAGTTGCTTGTTTAGATTCATAAATCAATAATAGAACACGCCTAGTAAAACCTTCAAATAATCAAGTATCATTTAAAAGTTAGTAATAAACAAAACCTCTAAAATATCTTAAATTTAATGCTAGGTTACTATTAAAGTAAGCTGGTACTAGCAAAAATGCTCCAGGAGGATACATAATTAAAATATGATCATAAAATTCTATATTATCTTT
>OY754973.1:0-15000 GCA_963576475.1 Molanna angustata | reverse complement strand
ATTAAAATATTTCATACAACATAAGCATTCTACACCATACTGCAATAATAGTTTGTCTATCTTAACATAAAAATATACTATCGATAGAAAATTTACATATATTCCTGGTAGTAAAATTTAGTATGAATAAAAATGTATATAATAAGATAAATTTCTTATGTATGGAAAAGTTCAGTAATTTGATTTCATGTTATAATGTAAAGAGCTTGAACATAGAACTGATTAGCTTTCCATAAATAACAAAAATTTCTTCATATGATATCACGTGTCAAAATGGTTAAAATGCTTTAACGCTCTTTGAAACAAAATTTATCTGCTTTTATTAAAATATTTCATACAACATAAGCATTCTTCACCATACTGCATTAATAGTTTGTCTATCTTAACATAAAAATATACTATCGGAAGAAAATTTATATTCCTGGTAGTAACATTTAGTATGAATAAAAATGTAATAAGATAAATTTCTTATGTATGGAAAAGTTCAGTAATTTGATTTCATGTTATAATGTTAAGAGCTTGAACATAGAACTGATTAGCTTTCCATAAATAACAAAAAATTTCTTCATATGATATCACGTGTCAAAATTTTGAAAATGCTTTCGCGTCCTTTAAAACAAAATTTATCTGCTTTTATTAAAATATTTCATACAACATAAGCATTCTACACCATACTGCAATAATAGTTTGTCTATCTTAACATAAAAATATACTATCGATAGAAAATTTATATTCCTGGTAGTAAAATTTAGTATGAATAAAAATGTATATAATAAGATAAATTTCTTATGTATGGAAAAGTTCAGTAATTTGATTTCATGTTATAATGTAAAGAGCTTGAACATAGAACTGATTAGCTTTCCATAAATAACAAAAATTTCTTCATATATGATATCACGTGTCAAAATTGTCAAAATGCTCTAACGTCCTTTAAAACAAAATTTATCTGCTTTTATTAATATATTTCATACAACATTAGAATTCTACACCATACTGCATTAATAGTTTGTCTATCTTAACATGAAAATATACTATCGTTAGAAAATTTATATTCCTGGTAGTAAAATTTAGAATGAATAAAATATTTCATTGTCAATATTTGTGGTGTGGAGAGTTTAGTGTTGGCCACAACCCACTCGTTTTATTTTAAAGTTGGAATAACTATGCAAAAAGTCTACTGCTGCATTATATTTTCTCACACGGGACTAAGGTTAATATTGTCGATTTATTAAGAGAAATGAATTCCATTGAACAAATCGACAGTTTATCACAACATGTTATCGAATTGAGACAAGTAAGAAAATAAAAATAAACATAAGCGCCCTGTCACCAACTGAGTTAAATATTACTTGTGATTCAATAGATAATTTCGTTTTATATTATTGGATAAATTACTTTTCTAAGATAAAATTTTATTGATTTTTTAAAAGGTAGGTACTTATTTTTTTAATAATTTGTATTTTTACAACATTAACAGTTTTACAGAATCATGTAAAATTTGTTTATTAAATATTCAGTTTATATAAAAATACTCAGCAACTGTCGAATCAATCACCAAAATGTTCCAAAAAACAACTATTTAAGTCATAAGAATGTCACAAAGTCATTATTCATTTGTTGATCTATTATTTGCCAATACCTACATACATACATAGGGATGAATGTAGGTTCACAATATATTATACATATTATAGTTACCTGGTGATATGTATAGTCACAGAAGTAGTTTAAGTCGTAAATTCATTTTTAATGTAAAGTATCTGCCATCTCTATCCAAAATCGCTTTAACCCGAAAACCTTTCGCTACCTACTATTGTGTGGAAAATTTATGTTTCTCTGGCAACATTGGTCAAAACGCTTAAATAGTTTATTCCATTTTGAGTTATGGCAACATTCAGTTTATTATTGCAGAATCATATTTTATGACGCTCTTAGCCCTTCCTTTTAATTTATATCAAATGGACGAGTTAAACCAAGATGAAGATAATTTTCTAAATAGTTAAATAGTTCGGAAAATTAATACGACAAAGATATGAATCTTAGCTTATACGTGTAATAAGGAGATCATTTTTGGAAATAACATGAATATTTGCTGAGTTGTGCTGTTCTCGCTTCACCTACACTAAATTGAAATGGTTTGGTAATTTATACACAAAACATAAACTGTATAAAAAACAATCGATTCGATATCGATGGATAAACTCGTATGTAAAATAATGTTATTAATAAAAATTTTATCATTTCAATAGAGAATACGTTGGAATATTATGGAAGAAGAATGTTAAAAAATAAAAGATCTTAAAAATTTATCAAACATTATCATTGACTCCCGACAGAAAAAAAAATCCAATGCTTGCGTATTATGCAACTTTTAACAAAATATTCGATTTATTTTGTTAAAAGCTATGTATAGTATGTCTGAACATAGATCACTTTATCTGACTACAAAAATCTATACGTAGGTTAGATTCTGCTCTGAAAACAAAACAATGACAAGAAGTGTCGAGACCATTTAAATAACTATTATGTACTTACTTTAGTCGCAAAGAAAACATTGCAAATCAAATAAAAAACAAATAATTTTTTTTTCAACGTAAATGCAGTTTACACTCATGTTGAAAGTCAGAAAGTATATAAATAAAAAAAACAATTACAAACAAACATATACATATTGATACAAGATTAAACAACAAACACAAGCAGACCGTGATTAACACCACGCATCTTTGTCATTCATGTACTGATCCAGTCTATAATATGCCTTTCTGACAATTACAAACATATAAATTGATACAAGATTAAACAACAAACACAAGCAGACCGTGATTAACACCACGCATCTTTGTCATTCATGTACTGATCCAGTCTATAATATGCCTTTCTGACAATTACAAACATATAAATTGATACAAGATTAAACAACAAACACAAGCAGACCGTGATTAACACCACGCATCTTTGTCATTCATGTACTGATCCAGTCTATAATATGACTTTCTGACAATTACAAACATATAAATTGATACAAGATTAAACAACAAACACAAGCAGACCGTGATTAACACCACGCATCTTTGTCATTCATGTACTGATCCAGTCTATAATATGACTTTCTGACAATTACAAACATATAAATTGATACAAGATTAAACAACAAACACAAGCAGACCGTGATTAACACCACGCATCTTTGTCATTCATGTACTGATCCAGTCTATAATATGCCTTTCTGACAATTACAAACATATAAATTGATACAAGATTAAACAACAAACACAAGCAGACCGTGATTAACACCACGCATCTTTGTCATTCATGTACTGATCCAGTCTATAATATGCCTTTCTGACAATTACAAACATATAAATTGATACAAGATTAAACAACAAACACAAGCAGACCGTGATTAACACCACGCATCTTTGTCATTCATGTACTGATCCAGTCTATAATATGCCTTTCTGACAATTACAAACATATAAATTGATACAAGATTAAACAACAAACACAAGCAGACCGTGATTAACACCACGCATCTTTGTCATTCATGTACTGATCCAGTCTATAATATGCCTTTCTGACAATTACAAACATATAAATTGATACAAGATTAAACAACAAACACAAGCAGACCGTGATTAACACCACGCATCTTTGTCATTCATGTACTGATCCAGTCTATAATATGACTTTCTGACAATTACAAACATATAAATTGATACAAGATTAAACAACAAACACAAGCAGACCGTGATTAACACCACGCATCTTTGTCATTCATGTACTGATCCAGTCTATAATATGCCTTTCTGACAATTACAAACATATAAATTGATACAAGATTAAACAACAAACACAAGCAGACCGTGATTAACACCACGCATCTTTGTCATTCATGTACTGATCCAGTCTATAATATGCCTTTCTGACAATTACAAACATATAAATTGATACAAGATTAAACAACAAACACAAGCAGACCGTGATTAACACCACGCATCTTTGTCATTCATGTACTGATCCAGTCTATAATATGACTTTCTGACAATTACAAACATATAAATTGATACAAGATTAAACAACAAACACAAGCAGACCGTGATTAACACCACGCATCTTTGTCATTCATGTACTGATCCAGTCTATAATATGCCTTTCTGACAATTACAAACATATAAATTGATACAAGATTAAACAACAAACACAAGCAGACCGTGATTAACACCACGCATCTTTGTCATTCATGTACTGATCCAGTCTATAATATGCCTTTCTGACAATTACAAACATATAAATTGATACAAGATTAAACAACAAACACAAGCAGACCGTGATTAACACCACGCATCTTTGTCATTCATGTACTGATCCAGTCTATAATATGACTTTCTGACAATTACAAACATATAAATTGATACAAGATTAAACAACAAACACAAGCAGACCGTGATTAACACCACGCATCTTTGTCATTCATGTACTGATCCAGTCTATAATATGACTTTCTGACAATTACAAACATATAAATTGATACAAGATTAAACAACAAACACAAGCAGACCGTGATTAACACCACGCATCTTTGTCATTCATGTACTGATCCAGTCTATAATATGCCTTTCTGACAATTACAAACATATAAATTGATACAAGATTAAACAACAAACACAAGCAGACCGTGATTAACACCACGCATCTTTGTCATTCATGTACTGATCCAGTCTATAATATGACTTTCTGACAATTACAAACATATAAATTGATACAAGATTAAACAACAAACACAAGCAGACCGTGATGAACACCACGCATCTTTGTCATTCATGTACTGATCCAGTCTATAATATGCCTTTCTGACAATTACAAACATATAAATTGATACAAGATTAAACAACAAACACAAGCAGACCGTGATTAACACCACGCATCTTTGTCATTCATGTACTGATCCAGTCTATAATATGCCTTTCTGACAATTACAAACATATAAATTGATACAAGATTAAACAACAAACACAAGCAGACCGTGATTAACACCACGCATCTTTGTCATTCATGTACTGATCCAGTCTATAATATGCCTTTCTGACAATTACAAACATATAAATTGATACAAGATTAAACAACAAACACAAGCAGACCGTGATTAACACCACGCATCTTTGTCATTCATGTACTGATCCAGTCTATAATATGCCTTTCTGACAATTACAAACATATAAATTGATACAAGATTAAACAACAAACACAAGCAGACCGTGATTAACACCACGCATCTTTGTCATTCATGTACTGATCCAGTCTATAATATGCCTTTCTGACAATTACAAACATATAAATTGATACAAGATTAAACAACAAACACAAGCAGACCGTGATTAACACCACGCATCTTTGTCATTCATGTACTGATCCAGTCTATAATATGCCTTTCTGACAATTACAAACATATAAATTGATACAAGATTAAACAACAAACACAAGCAGACCGTGATTAACACCACGCATCTTTGTCATTCATGTACTGATCCAGTCTATAATATGCCTTTCTGACAATTACAAACATATAAATTGATACAAGATTAAACAACAAACACAAGCAGACCGTGATTAACACCACGCATCTTTGTCATTCATGTACTGATCCAGTCTATAATATGCCTTTCTGACAATTACAAACATATAAATTGATACAAGATTAAACAACAAACACAAGCAGACCGTGATTAACACCACGCATCTTTGTCATTCATGTACTGATCCAGTCTATAATATGCCTTTCTGACAATTACAAACATATAAATTGATACAAGATTAAACAACAAACACAAGCAGACCGTGATTAACACCACGCATCTTTGTCATTCATGTACTGATCCAGTCTATAATATGCCTTTCTGACAATTACAAACATATAAATTGATACAAGATTAAACAACAAACACAAGCAGACCGTGATTAACACCACGCATCTTTGTCATTCATGTACTGATCCAGTCTATAATATGCCTTTCTGACAATTACAAACATATAAATTGATACAAGATTAAACAACAAACACAAGCAGACCGTGATTAACACCACGCATCTTTGTCATTCATGTACTGATCCAGTCTATAATATGCCTTTCTGACAATTACAAACATATAAATTGATACAAGATTAAACAACAAACACAAGCAGACCGTGATTAACACCACGCATCTTTGTCATTCATGTACTGATCCAGTCTATAATATGCCTTTCTGACAATTACAAACATATAAATTGATACAAGATTAAACAACAAACACAAGCAGACCGTGATTAACACCACGCATCTTTGTCATTCATGTACTGATCCAGTCTATAATATGACTTTCTGACAATTACAAACATATAAATTGATACAAGATTAAACAACAAACACAAGCAGACCGTGATTAACACCACGCATCTTTGTCATTCATGTACTGATCCAGTCTATAATATGCCTTTCTGACAATTACAAACATATAAATTGATACAAGATTAAACAACAAACACAAGCAGACCGTGATTAACACCACGCATCTTTGTCATTCATGTACTGATCCAGTCTATAATATGCCTTTCTGACAATTACAAACATATAAATTGATACAAGATTAAACAACAAACACAAGCAGACCGTGATTAACACCACGCATCTTTGTCATTCATGTACTGATCCAGTCTATAATATGACTTTCTGACAATTACAAACATATAAATTGATACAAGATTAAACAACAAACACAAGCAGACCGTGATTAACACCACGCATCTTTGTCATTCATGTACTGATCCAGTCTATAATATGCCTTTCTGACAATTACAAACATATAAATTGATACAAGATTAAACAACAAACACAAGCAGACCGTGATTAACACCACGCATCTTTGTCATTCATGTACTGATCCAGTCTATAATATGCCTTTCTGACAATTACAAACATATAAATTGATACAAGATTAAACAACAAACACAAGCAGACCGTGATTAACACCACGCATCTTTGTCATTCATGTACTGATCCAGTCTATAATATGCCTTTCTGACAATTACAAACATATAAATTGATACAAGATTAAACAACAAACACAAGCAGACCGTGATTAACACCACGCATCTTTGTCATTCATGTACTGATCCAGTCTATAATATGCCTTTCTGACAATTACAAACATATAAATTGATACAAGATTAAACAACAAACACAAGCAGACCGTGATTAACACCACGCATCTTTGTCATTCATGTACTGATCCAGTCTATAATATGCCTTTCTGACAATTACAAACATATAAATTGATACAAGATTAAACAACAAACACAAGCAGACCGTGATTAACACCACGCATCTTTGTCATTCATGTACTGATCCAGTCTATAATATGCCTTTCTGACAATTACAAACATATAAATTGATACAAGATTAAACAACAAACACAAGCAAACCGTGATTAACACCACGCATCTTTGTCATTCATGTACTGATCCAGTCTATAATATGCCTTTCTGACAATTACAAACATATAAATTGATACAAGATTAAACAACAAACACAAGCAGACCGTGATTAACACCACGCATCTTTGTCATTCATGTACTGATCCAGTCTATAATATGCCTTTCTGACAATTACAAACATATAAATTGATACAAGATTAAACAACAAACACAAGCAGACCGTGATTAACACCACGCATCTTTGTCATTCATGTACTGATCCAGTCTATAATATGCCTTTCTGACAATTACAAACATATAAATTGATACAAGATTAAACAACAAACACAAGCAGACCGTGATTAACACCACGCATCTTTGTCATTCATGTACTGATCCAGTCTATAATATGCCTTTCTGACAATTACAAACATATAAATTGATACAAGATTAAACAACAAACACAAGCAGACCGTGATTAACACCACGCATCTTTGTCATTCATGTACTGATCCAGTCTATAATATGCCTTTCTGACAATTACAAACATATAAATTGATACAAGATTAAACAACAAACACAAGCAGACCGTGATTAACACCACGCATCTTTGTCATTCATGTACTGATCCAGTCTATAATATGCCTTTCTGACAATTACAAACATATAAATTGATACAAGATTAAACAACAAACACAAGCAGACCGTGATTAACACCACGCATCTTTGTCATTCATGTACTGATCCAGTCTATAATATGTATGCCTTTCTGATAAGCGTTTCTTTAATATGAGATTTAAACTTTCTGTCATTTAGGTTTGTTATATTCTGTGGAATCTTATTGTGAATTCTATAAATAGCCTAAATAGCCTAAGTCCTGATATTACGTCGTCTATCTCACTAAACATTTTTAAGAAAAGGCTAAAGCAAAAATATTTATCTGACAACACCTGATTACATCTTCCTCTCCTCTTCCTTTCCTTATCCCTCAGTCTTCCTATCATTGCTATGATTTGTTCTTATTCGCTACTCCCACCACCACCCGCTCTGCATATGGGGACTATAAACGGCCCCTTCACAGAACGCTAAGTGAGCGACAAGAAAAAAAATGCATAGCACGAAAAGTAGCTCATGGAGCCCTCTAGATTAGTAATCTCGGCACCATAGTGCAAAAGAAAAATCGACGAATGTGAATGGAGGATTCACACTCGGGGACTTCAGATCTTATAAATGAGAAATATCAGGGGTATGAGCAAGATCTCTGTAAAAAAAAATAACCTACTGGGAATCTAACAATAGTAAAGCACCATAACTATGACAAAACTTTTTAAAGGCTTTAAAATTGTTCTTCGAGATTACAAAATCCGCGTGACCAATGGGACCTTGAAGAGGCCCACGGACAGCAACGAGGAGCTCCGATCTAAAAGAGGACACCATTGGGTGGCAACACTCCCACAGGATATGTTCCGAAGTTTGGTCTGGGCACTGACAGAACTGACATGAGGCGGAGGGGGCAATATTAAATCGGTGAAGATAACTCTTGAAATTTCCGTGTCCTGTGAAAAATTGAGATGTCCAGAAGTCGGGGACAACCCAAGAAGATTTAAGTCGAGTCCTCACGTCAGGAAAAAATAAAAACGATATTCTTCCCACTGAGCAAGCCATCCAACGGGACTGCCAGATATTCAGCAAATTTTCGAAAACACTTCTTTCAAGATCACTGCGTGACACTCGGCCCTCAGGAGGGAAAAGAAGAACATTTCCAATTACAGAAGAACGACCCCGCATTAGATTGAAAATAGCACCTCTACGCTGCATCTCCAGATCCAAGGGTGTCATGCCCGTCAATATAGGCAAAGCTTCGGTAGGACTCGTACCATATGCTTTGGACAAAGCTATAAGAGCGAATCTTTGACCTGAGAGCAAAATTCTACGTATATGTTGAAGCTCACAAGCGTGAGACCAACAGCCAGCCGCATAGCAAGCAATGCCGAGGTAAACTGCCTTATAGAAAAGACAAGAGACTCGAAACTGTAAACCCCATTTTGCCTTGGCGATGTGTGAGATTTTTAAAAAAGCAGACTTAGCTTTGTCGACACACAATCGTGCATGATTTTTAAAACTCGGTCCTCTTTCCAGAACAACTCCTAAGCAAGTTAGTTGATCCCGAAAACTTACATTAGTTCCTAAGAACTTAATAGACGGCTGTCTTTGAAGTAAGCCTTTGAACACCAAGCCATATGTCTTATTAGGAGCAAAGCAAAGTTTATTTTTCATGCCCCAGTCAGAAACTAAAGACAGAGCTTCAGTAGCAGAGTTCTCAACAAATCTGCGAGAGTTGCCACGAACGAGAATGTACGCATCATCGGCATACGATTGAATTGAACAATTACTGGATAGAGGAAGATCCAGCAAATCATCAAAAAGAATGTTCCAGAGAAGTGGACCGAGAACAGAACCCTGAGGACATCCAATGCTTACTTGACGCGCATGCAATAATTTGTTCTTATATGCTATCTTCTTTATTTTTGTGTTCTTTTTTTTATTACTTTTCTTCTGCTATCTTTATTTATTTTGAAATGTGATTCACTTATTGCCATAGTACACATTGTTTTGTATATTACACATTTACTCTGGTTGGTTGGAAGAAATTGCCATTAGGCAATAAGCCCGCCAGTATACATATTATATGTACAAAAAGTTTAAATAAATAAATAAATTCTAATACATTGACCCAAAAAAGAATTGTTTACCTTGGATAATCTATATTTAGGTATATATATTTTTTTTCTATTCCAAGTCAGTATATTATGGAGTTCTTCAACTCTGATAAACAAATTATAGTTTTTTCTTACATAAATTATATTTTCATAAATATATTGACTAGTGACTGTAAGAATCTTGATCTCCTTGAAGAGCTCCCTCAGTGAGTCCCTAGAACCAAGTCTGTATATTGAACGTATAGCTCTCTTTTGGAGTACAAATATTGATTCCACATCGGCAGCCTTCCCCCACAATAGTATGCCATAAGACATAATACATACTATGGAAGTAACTATAATAAACTAATCGAGCCGCTGCCACGTCCGCCAGTTGCCTGATCTTTCTAATAGCAAATACTGCAGAGCTAAGTTTTTTTGTCATTTTTGATATTTGGAGACCCCATTGTATGTAGTTTTGAATCTAGTGTTATTCCCAGAAAGATGCATTATAATTCCTGTATAATCCTCTTATTATCATATACTAGTGATCGTCCAGTGGTCGAAATTCGACCACAATTCATTAAAAAGAATAATTGAAATCAATACTATTTAATTTTGAACTTTATTGAGGTTCTTTTGTCAAAACCATTGTGTATATTTTTTTAATTTTGTTCTATTACTACACCTGCGAGCGTGTGCTTACACATATTTCATAAGTGCGTGTTATTTGCTATAATTCTCTGCAATACAACACATTTAGGTATGTATGTCAAGATAGGATAGTATGGAGGTCAGTCCTTTTTTCTACCCAGAATATGAAAACAGCATGATGGTATGTATGTATGTTTCGAGCATTTATTTCAAATCGAATATTATGTGTTGTACATAGGGTACCTAGGTACATAATATGTGTGTGAGTTGTTATTAAAACATTAGTAAAACGAGTGGGTTGTGGCCAACACTATACTCTCAACAACATAGTAATCGTTCATTTTTTCTTCTTGAGTTGTTGACAATCTCTAAATGCATTTTTATGAAGTATAATTCTATTTGATTTTTAAACAAATATAAGAATCCCAGAGGACAAAAGTTTTCACAATAACCCATACACACAAAAACATTGTCACGAAATTTTGTACATGATACCTGTTGAGAAATTTTAAGTGAAATTGCGTTGCTAGCAAGATGAGCATGTATGAGACAGTGTATCAATGTGTCAAGATAGAAGAATTCGGTGCTCGGTTCTCACTGCCTTCCCTTTGAGGAAAATAGAAGAGGAGAGTAAAAACTACACTTGTCTATAGAGACACATACATACAATATAAATATGAAGTTTAACACTCAATTTTCCCTTACAGAAGCTATTAATTTTACTTCTGTTATATACATTCTTCATAAAAATATGAAATTTATTTCACATTGATATGGCCATAGATTTTTTTCTTTAAATTTTGACAACCTTCGAATGCATTTATAACAGTATACAAAAACTCGATTTTCCAGACCGTGAGAGCATTTTAAAAATTTGGACAGATGAAATCATAGAGAAGAAATTAACGGATATCTATAGAAAACTAATCAGCTCTAGGTCTATGCACTTTACACATAATATATGATGTTAATATAAAGTCGATCGGACTTATAGTTTGGGCTGTAGAGAGGACATAAAAAAATAAAACAACGAAAATGATGAAATCATAGAGCAGAAATTAAAAGTTGTCTATGGAAAACTAATCAGCTCTAGGTCGTTGCACTTTACACATATGATGTTAATATGAAGTCGATCAGACTTATAATTTATTTGGGCTGTAGAGAGAACATAAAAAGGATAATCCGTTCGCTGTACGCCATACATACAAACACATCACGACGAAACTCACAGTGTGCACTCTCTACATGGTACCCGTAGAGAAATTGATGAAAAATAATACGCTTAAAAATTGTGAAATCATGACTCCACTATTCCATATTGTGGAGAGTAAAAAAGTTTATCAGAAATGATATTCAGTTCCCCAAATTCTCGATTCCTATTTCCAATGCAAGATTTCACACTTTGTTTGAATTTAGAATTCCAACTTTGCTAATTCTTCCCAAATAATACTTCAACTTGGACAAACTTTTAAATCACGCGCTGGAAAAAACAAAGGACTTGAGGTGGGAAGAGGGTTAATTTATATCTTGTTAAATTTTCAGCCAAACCAAAGCAAAGTAAGTAAAGCAAAGTATTTGCAAAGTAAGATTTTTCACGAGTGAAATTGTCCGCATAATGTCACCGCAACCAGCTATTGGAAGAAGTCATTATTGTTTGTCTGGAATTACATATTCAATATGGCGCCGAAACGGTAAAACTTTTTCAAAATGAAAAGTAATAGGTACCTACCGTTGAACTCAAGAATTTGTGAAATAACACAAATGTTAACGTACCTATCTAATTCAGTTTCATATCATTTTGATCTTTGTATTCTAATATTATTTTGACAACGAAGACTGATGCTATAAAATATTTATACTACCTTTAAAACCGTAATTCATATATATTTTTATATTTACATATATTGAAGAAGAAGTGTTGGTAGTATATTTTATTCAGATGATTCTATGGTAGAGTCTGATTGAACTTTATTAATATTTTTTTTTTTTTTTTATTTATTTATAATTAACTGGTTTACTACTACATTTTTATACATACATATGAAAAATAAAAATACAACAAGATAGATAAAAATATAGACAATATCAAAAAAAAAAGTAACCATGACAAAAGAGACAAAAATAATAAAAGTAGTAACAAAAAGTAATAACAAAAAGTAAAGAAAACAAAAAGTAATAACAAAAAGTAATGAGAAAATGAATAAACAAAAAAATATAAATTAAAATATCAACAAAAAAAAAAATAATATGTATACATTTCTGCTGAAATTTCTATTGATTAAAAAAAGATAGGTTTACTTTTTGAAAAAGTTGTGTATATTGCAGAGAAAAATATCTTGGTGTGTCAAATGAGTTAAACGTATTTGGAGAAGAAGAAAGATAGTCCTTGAGGGACCATAAACTGAAATATGATATTTTTATTGTGCCCTTGTAAGGTCTGAAGTATTCTACTCTCCCTCTATACCACGCCTCTCCACTCCACTCTTCCTTTTATAAGTATATATGTTCATAATATGTATGTAGGTACCTATCTACATTATATTTCCTTCATTTTTTTCTGTTGTTTATTTTGTTCCACCACGAGGTACTTAATCTTCAGCCCAGTGTTTCTGTGCTGCAAGAAAAGACTTAAAATATAATAATAATATATTCGTTTAATTTGTATTTCCAGGTCAACAAAAATATGTAGTTATAGTTTTGGTCGTGAAAAAATAATGATAATTTGATCCGTGAAAATATAAATCTCGTGTATCCAAACAGCATCTGCTTACCGATGGTTACATAAAAGTTCTTCCAAAAGAACTGTTCGAATCTGCGGTTTTTCGAAAATCAATTATCAGAATAACAATGGTTCATGAGTTAATTTTTCGAACTCACTTTTGGTTTTTTAAATTTCTCTTATTTTGGTATTTTTATGTTGGTATTTTTACCACTGTATACTTTTTTAGTTTACAATTGTATTAAATATTTATTCTTTTTTTTTTTAATAAGGCACAGCCACCAATAGAGGCGGATTTGTGAAATATTTATTATGAATTAATTAATATTTATCTACTGTTCTTTTTTTCTAATTTGTATTGATTACTTATTGGGTTTTCAATTTAATGTATGTACGTACCTATACTTGGTTCTTTGGAAATATTGTTTCTTTTTTTATTGTTATTTTTCTTCTTAAACTACTGTTCTTGTGTAGAAGTTCAACAATATTTTTGTATTTTTTTATATCAATTGAAATTTTATAAACTTATATAAAATATGTACATATATTGACATATATTGACTGCAAAATTCATATCTTTGTACTTGCAAAGTATTGTTGCTGTCGTCTGCGTTTATAATATTTGGAAGGACCACTCGCTGTCGGTCCGCTGTTTTGTATTTACCTACATATTGATTTACAGATGTGTATTTCTGTTTTTATATCTATAAGTTATTTTCTTTATCTTCTTTATATTTTTTGTACTTATATGTCTTCCACTTTGCTATATTTTCATTTAATATCGTTATCTGATGTTATCAAGAAAATAATTTTGTCTATATTTTAATAGGTAGGTATACCCACAGACAGTATTTGCCTTGTGTGATTTTTGTGTGCACGGTTTCTTAGTTTTGATATTATGTAAATGTGTATTGTAGGTACATATATTTACCGTATACCAAATTTTAAATAAATAAATAAATGATAAAAATCTGGTGTTTCCTAATAATAATATTAAAGACTAGCTTTTATGTCCCGCCGTTGGCCAAGAATGTAAAATTGTGAAGGAATAAGCAATCGTTTTTATAATATTGTCACCCAATTATTTTGCAATATCGGACAATGAAAAGTGGTTTGAAATTTGATTGAGTTTAAGTAAAATGTTCAAGTGATGGCCACAACCCATTCTTTTTTATATATTGCTATAAAGTGTGAATGAAGTAAAATAATATACAATTTCTGCACGCATGGACTATGCGAAATGGTTTTAAATATGACTGTTTATCAACGTTGTAAAGAGATTGGTTTGGCCACAACCCCCATTTTTAAATATAATCATCGTAAACAAATTGTAATATGTACCTACCTATTGAAAATTTAGTAATTTTGGATGTTGGGATGTGGTTAAAATTTGATTAAATAATGTACTGAAAAGATCTAGTGTTGGTCACATCCCATTCGTTTTTATATTTTTTCATCAAGTGTGCATTATATTTT
>OY754972.1:40822950-40827950 GCA_963576475.1 Molanna angustata | reverse complement strand
AACCTAACCTAACCTAACCTAACCTAACCTAACCTAACCTAACCTAACCTAACCTAACCTAACCTAACCTAACCTAACCTAACCTAACCTAACCTAACCTAACCTAACCTAACCTAACCTAACCTAACCTAACCTAACCTAACCTAACCTAACCTAACCTAACCTAACCTAACCTAACCTAACCTAACCTAACCTAACCTAACCTAACCTAACCTAACCTAACCTAACCTAACCTAACCTAACCTAACCTAACCTAACCTAACCTAACCTAACCTAACCTAACCTAACCTAACCTAACCTAACCTAACCTAACCTAACCTAACCTAACCTAACCTAACCTAACCTAACCTAACCTAACCTAACCTAACCTAACCTAACCTAACCTAACCTAACCTAACCTAACCTAACCTAACCTAACCTAACCTAACCTAACCTAACCTAACCTAACCTAACCTAACCTAACCTAACCTAACCTAACCTAACCTAACCTAACCTAACCTAACCTAACCTAACCTAACCTAACCTAACCTAACCTAACCTAACCTAACCTAACCTAACCTAACCTAACCTAACCTAACCTAACCTAACCTAACCTAACCTAACCTAACCTAACCTAACCTAACCTAACCTAACCTAACCTAACCTAACCTAACCTAACCTAACCTAACCTAACCTAACCTAACCTAACCTAACCTAACCTAACCTAACCTAACCTAACCTAACCTAACCTAACCTAACCTAACCTAACCTAACCTAACCTAACCTAACCTAACCTAACCTAACCTAACCTAACCTAACCTAACCTAACCTAACCTAACCTAACCTAACCTAACCTAACCTAACCTAACCTAACCTAACCTAACCTAACCTAACCTAACCTAACCTAACCTAACCTAACCTAACCTAACCTAACCTAACCTAACCTAACCTAACCTAACCTAACCTAACCTAACCTAACCTAACCTAACCTAACCTAACCTAACCTAACCTAACCTAACCTAACCTAACCTAACCTAACCTAACCTAACCTAACCTAACCTAACCTAACCTAACCTAACCTAACCTAACCTAACCTAACCTAACCTAACCTAACCTAACCTAACCTAACCTAACCTAACCTAACCTAACCTAACCTAACCTAACCTAACCTAACCTAACCTAACCTAACCTAACCTAACCTAACCTAACCTAACCTAACCTAACCTAACCTAACCTAACCTAACCTAACCTAACCTAACCTAACCTAACCTAACCTAACCTAACCTAACCTAACCTAACCTAACCTAACCTAACCTAACCTAACCTAACCTAACCTAACCTAACCTAACCTAACCTAACCTAACCTAACCTAACCTAACCTAACCTAACCTAACCTAACCTAACCTAACCTAACCTAACCTAACCTAACCTAACCTAACCTAACCTAACCTAACCTAACCTAACCTAACCTAACCTAACCTAACCTAACCTAACCTAACCTAACCTAACCTAACCTAACCTAACCTAACCTAACCTAACCTAACCTAACCTAACCTAACCTAACCTAACCTAACCTAACCTAACCTAACCTAACCTAACCTAACCTAACCTAACCTAACCTAACCTAACCTAACCTAACCTAACCTAACCTAACCTAACCTAACCTAACCTAACCTAACCTAACCTAACCTAACCTAACCTAACCTAACCTAACCTAACCTAACCTAACCTAACCTAACCTAACCTAACCTAACCTAACCTAACCTAACCTAACCTAACCTAACCTAACCTAACCTAACCTAACCTAACCTAACCTAACCTAACCTAACCTAACCTAACCTAACCTAACCTAACCTAACCTAACCTAACCTAACCTAACCTAACCTAACCTAACCTAACCTAACCTAACCTAACCTAACCTAACCTAACCTAACCTAACCTAACCTAACCTAACCTAACCTAACCTAACCTAACCTAACCTAACCTAACCTAACCTAACCTAACCTAACCTAACCTAACCTAACCTAACCTAACCTAACCTAACCTAACCTAACCTAACCTAACCTAACCTAACCTAACCTAACCTAACCTAACCTAACCTAACCTAACCTAACCTAACCTAACCTAACCTAACCTAACCTAACCTAACCTAACCTAACCTAACCTAACCTAACCTAACCTAACCTAACCTAACCTAACCTAACCTAACCTAACCTAACCTAACCTAACCTAACCTAACCTAACCTAACCTAACCTAACCTAACCTAACCTAACCTAACCTAACCTAACCTAACCTAACCTAACCTAACCTAACCTAACCTAACCTAACCTAACCTAACCTAACCTAACCTAACCTAACCTAACCTAACCTAACCTAACCTAACCTAACCTAACCTAACCTAACCTAACCTAACCTAACCTAACCTAACCTAACCTAACCTAACCTAACCTAACCTAACCTAACCTAACCTAACCTAACCTAACCTAACCTAACCTAACCTAACCTAACCTAACCTAACCTAACCTAACCTAACCTAACCTAACCTAACCTAACCTAACCTAACCTAACCTAACCTAACCTAACCTAACCTAACCTAACCTAACCTAACCTAACCTAACCTAACCTAACCTAACCTAACCTAACCTAACCTAACCTAACCTAACCTAACCTAACCTAACCTAACCTAACCTAACCTAACCTAACCTAACCTAACCTAACCTAACCTAACCTAACCTAACCTAACCTAACCTAACCTAACCTAACCTAACCTAACCTAACCTAACCTAACCTAACCTAACCTAACCTAACCTAACCTAACCTAACCTAACCTAACCTAACCTAACCTAACCTAACCTAACCTAACCTAACCTAACCTAACCTAACCTAACCTAACCTAACCTAACCTAACCTAACCTAACCTAACCTAACCTAACCTAACCTAACCTAACCTAACCTAACCTAACCTAACCTAACCTAACCTAACCTAACCTAACCTAACCTAACCTAACCTAACCTAACCTAACCTAACCTAACCTAACCTAACCTAACCTAACCTAACCTAACCTAACCTAACCTAACCTAACCTAACCTAACCTAACCTAACCTAACCTAACCTAACCTAACCTAACCTAACCTAACCTAACCTAACCTAACCTAACCTAACCTAACCTAACCTAACCTAACCTAACCTAACCTAACCTAACCTAACCTAACCTAACCTAACCTAACCTAACCTAACCTAACCTAACCTAACCTAACCTAACCTAACCTAACCTAACCTAACCTAACCTAACCTAACCTAACCTAACCTAACCTAACCTAACCTAACCTAACCTAACCTAACCTAACCTAACCTAACCTAACCTAACCTAACCTAACCTAACCTAACCTAACCTAACCTAACCTAACCTAACCTAACCTAACCTAACCTAACCTAACCTAACCTAACCTAACCTAACCTAACCTAACCTAACCTAACCTAACCTAACCTAACCTAACCTAACCTAACCTAACCTAACCTAACCTAACCTAACCTAACCTAACCTAACCTAACCTAACCTAACCTAACCTAACCTAACCTAACCTAACCTAACCTAACCTAACCTAACCTAACCTAACCTAACCTAACCTAACCTAACCTAACCTAACCTAACCTAACCTAACCTAACCTAACCTAACCTAACCTAACCTAACCTAACCTAACCTAACCTAACCTAACCTAACCTAACCTAACCTAACCTAACCTAACCTAACCTAACCTAACCTAACCTAACCTAACCTAACCTAACCTAACCTAACCTAACCTAACCTAACCTAACCTAACCTAACCTAACCTAACCTAACCTAACCTAACCTAACCTAACCTAACCTAACCTAACCTAACCTAACCTAACCTAACCTAACCTAACCTAACCTAACCTAACCTAACCTAACCTAACCTAACCTAACCTAACCTAACCTAACCTAACCTAACCTAACCTAACCTAACCTAACCTAACCTAACCTAACCTAACCTAACCTAACCTAACCTAACCTAACCTAACCTAACCTAACCTAACCTAACCTAACCTAACCTAACCTAACCTAACCTAACCTAACCTAACCTAACCTAACCTAACCTAACCTAACCTAACCTAACCTAACCTAACCTAACCTAACCTAACCTAACCTAACCTAACCTAACCTAACCTAACCTAACCTAACCTAACCTAACCTAACCTAACCTAACCTAACCTAACCTAACCTAACCTAACCTAACCTAACCTAACCTAACCTAACCTAACCTAACCTAACCTAACCTAACCTAACCTAACCTAACCTAACCTAACCTAACCTAACCTAACCTAACCTAACCTAACCTAACCTAACCTAACCTAACCTAACCTAACCTAACCTAACCTAACCTAACCTAACCTAACCTAACCTAACCTAACCTAACCTAACCTAACCTAACCTAACCTAACCTAACCTAACCTAACCTAACCTAACCTAACCTAACCTAACCTAACCTAACCTAACCTAACCTAACCTAACCTAACCTAACCTAACCTAACCTAACCTAACCTAACCTAACCTAACCTAACCTAACCTAACCTAACCTAACCTAACCTAACCTAACCTAACCTAACCTAACCTAACCTAACCTAACCTAACCTAACCTAACCTAACCTAACCTAACCTAACCTAACCTAACCTAACCTAACCTAACCTAACCTAACCTAACCTAACCTAACCTAACCTAACCTAACCTAACCTAACCTAACCTAACCTAACCTAACCTAACCTAACCTAACCTAACCTAACCTAACCTAACCTAACCTAACCTAACCTAACCTAACCTAACCTAACCTAACCTAACCTAACCTAACCTAACCTAACCTAACCTAACCTAACCTAACCTAACCTAACCTAACCTAACCTAACCTAACCTAACCTAACCTAACCTAACCTAACCTAACCTAACCTAACCTAACCTAACCTAACCTAACCTAACCTAACCTAACCTAACCTAACCTAACCT